>CAKAOI010046483.1:0-92186 GCA_916701655.1 Sebastiscus albofasciatus | reverse complement strand
AAAAAAAAGTCAAACCGCGGGTTGACGAAAATATAAAAAAAAAGTCATGTCAAAAATCAGAAAAAAGTCATACCACGGGTCATCAAAAATATGAAAAAAAAAGTCATGTCAAAAAAAAGTCTGAAAAAAAAAGTCTGAAAAATGTTGGAAAAAAAAGTCTGAAAAGAAAAGTCTGAAAAAAAAGTCTTAAAAAAAAATTCTGAAAAAAGTCTAAAAAAAAAGTCTGGAAAAAAAAGTCTGAAAAAAAAGTCTGAAAAATCTAGGACAAAAAAAAGTCTGAAAAAAAAGTCTGAAAAAAATATCGGAAAAATGTCGGATAAAAAAAGTCTGGAAAAAAAAGTCTTAAAAAAAAGTCTGAAAAATGTTGGAAAAAAAAATCTGAAAAAAAAGTCTGAAAAAAATATCGGAAAAATGTCGGACAAAAAAAAAGTCGGAAAAAAAAGTCGGAAAAAAAAGTCTGAAAAAAAAGTCTGAAAAATGTCGGACAAAAAAAGTCTGAAAAAAATATCTGAAAAATGTCTGAATGTTCGCTTTTTACTTCTGGCGTTTGAATTTCCGCTTAAATTTCGAATAAAATGTGTAAGTATCATAAACGTTTGTTTGCTACAGAGCTTATTTTCTGCAATAATCTAAAACCCATTGGAAAAATCTCATTGGCTTTTTGTCGAAGGAACCAGTGCGATGCTAACTTCCTGGTTGGCCTACAAAAATACGTCATTCCTGCAGCACTCTAGAGGCTACTTGCCAAAATAATGTTATTCCCGTCCAACTTTTTCTTGTTTCCATAACAGCTGGTTATGTATACAATCATTTTATCTACAGACATGCAAAATAAGTGCTACAACAGCCCAAAATTTAATGTTTACTTCAGTCGTTGTTGGCTTCAAAGCATTTTCTGTGCAACTTTAAATTAAGTTAGACCCCATTAGGACAGACAGGCATCTCAGGGTTAACGTAGGCCTACTGGAGAGGATCTTCTATCTCCTCCATCTCGACAAGGATCCTGAAATAGATCTGCAGCAGTGCCTCATAATTAGTGGTGCGAATTGCTGTGACAGTCCCAAGACAATACACAGTCCCACTGCTTCATAACACATCAGGTCCCATAGTAACGCAGCAGCAATAAATTCCATTACCGCTCCACTTATGGTGCGTAGTGTTTGTAATAAAATCGATTTTGATAACAGAACAGACTCTGTAAACTGTGTGATGAAACGTGTGTAATAGAGAGTCAGTAAATAGATGAAGGAGCTAAGATCTCATTTCACAGGATTGCAGGAGTTTTCAGGCACACAACTGGTTAATTATAAATGAAAACTCCTTTCATCAAGGCTCACAGAGAAGGTTTCTGCCTTTGTGTCCTGATGTCAGAGTCTGATCTCATCAAATTTAGAGATGGCTTTTAGACTTCTTTTTTTCTTTCTAAAATGGTGTTTTTTCTTGAACCTCATCCCTCTCCTGGATGAGCTATGGAAGCACAGTTATGCTAGGAAAAAAAACAAGATAGAAGAAAAGTTATGGACAATAAGAATAAAAATGATCATTGTAGGTCACAATTATGAGCTATTAGGTGAAAATTATGAGATGATAAGACAAACAAAATGACTAATTAAGACAGAATTATGAGATACTAATCAAAATTAAAAACCACTAAGTCAAAATGTTGGCTTATTAAGTCAAAAATATGATACTAAGTCAAAATCATGTGATCGGAAGACAAAATGTTGACCTATTAAGTCACAATTATAAGATACTGCGTCAAAACGTTGACTAATTAAGTGAAAATAATGTGATTGTAAGTTAAAATGTTGACTTATTAAGTCAAAATGATGATACTAAGTCAAAATTATGAGATACTAAGTAAAAATGTAAATTTATTAAGTCAAAATTATGAGATACTGTTTACTTATTGAGGAAAAAATATGATGCTAAGTCAAAATGATGAGATACTAAGTTAAAATATTGACTTATTAAGTTAAAGTTATGAGATACTAAGTCAAAATGTTGATTTATTAAGTGCAAGACAAATGCAACCAAACTGAAGGTATGAGAACTAGAATGACTGCACTGTAGTTTCATGTGTGTTTCGTTTAATTATTCATGGTTAATAATTGCAGAGACTGCAGACAGATGCTCCCCCTGCAGAAACACAGTAAACAAAGGTCAAACAGTTCAGCTGAGGTCAGTGATGATGACTGTAAACCTGATGAAGGCTCAGCGGCAGTGAAGCGGAACAGGAAGCAGAACAGATGTGGCCTGATGTTTGACAGAAGAGAGGAAGACCTATACTGCAGCAAACGATGAGTTAACATAATGAAGTGTGAGAATATTATCATCATGACAGATCTGACACACACACACAGCATATGGACTGTGTGTGTGTGTGTGTGTGTGTGTGTGTGTGTGTGTGTGTGATTTGTGTGTGAGAGAGACACTGTTTATTCATTAAGTAAAAAATATGATACTAAGTCAAAATGATAACTTATTAAGTCAAAATTATGAGATACTAAATCAAAATGACAGATGTGGCCTGATGGTTTGACAGAGAGGAAGACCTGTACTGCAGCAAACCATGAGTTAACATAATGAAATGTGAGAATATTATCATCATGACAGATCTGACACACACACACACACACACACACACACACACACACAGCATATGGACTGTGTGTGTGTGTGTGTGTGTGTGTGTGTGTGTGTGTGTGTGATTTGTGTGTGAGAGAGACACTGTTTATTCATTAAGTAAAAAATATGATACTAAGTCAAAATGATAACTTATTAAGTCAAAATTATGAGATACTAAATCAAAATGACAGATGTGGCCTGATGGTTTGACAGAGAGGAAGACCTGTACTGCAGCAAACCATGAGTTAACATAATGAAATGTGAGAATATTATCATCATGACAGATCTGACACACACACACACACACACACAGCATATGGACTGTGTGTGTGTGTGTGTGTGTGTGTTTGTTTGTGTGTGTGTGTGTGTGTGCTCACCCTCTGCCCTACTTTCTGACTGATGATGCTGCAGAAAGGAGGAGGAGGAGAGGGAATATCCCACAATGCCCTGCTGCCAGATGGATGGAGGACAGGCAGACACAGACAGGATAAACTCATAGATGGATGATGGATGCTGCAGTCAGTTGTAGTCCGCACACACTGAACGTGTTAATTGTCTCCGCCCTCACAGCAGCTTGCGCTTTCGCAGTTTTTAAAATCATGTCATGTTACACATATAATCCAATACCTGACTTCCGGTCAGGTATTTGAAAATAAAAGCCTTTTTAGGAGAGGATAAGATTCAAATCCCAAAAATATACACCATGCAAGAATATAAACATGTCCATGATTATGTCACATAATGTTACACATAATTGCACCCCGTCAGAGAGTTGTAATGATACGTAAGAGCGTGACTTGTGATTCATAGTTATATGAAAAATGACAACTCTTTTCCACACCATCAACAATTTTATTTATTTATTTATTTATTTTTACAAAAGGATGAGTTACAACTATAGACTTATGAAGGATTTTTTTGTGGGCATCACAAATAAATAGAATTTTTGATGGTGTGGAAAAGAGTTGTCATTTTTCATATGAACTATGAATCGCACAGTGCTCCCATCCTAATAAACCAGCACTGATTTTGAATTTATACACTGCATTTATGCAGCATATTGCATTTCTAAAATATTTTGTGATTGATTTTAGACTTAATTAAATCACTTATTTATGGGATCAAATTGTGGTCTTAAAATATTTTGAACTTGTAAAATTATGCCCACAAATAAGTCCTTGATAAGTCTTTAGTTGTAACTCATCCTTTTATATAAATAAATAAATAAATGAATAATTAAAATTTTTGATGGTGTTGAAAAGAGTTTTTAGAGAATGTGTAAATAAAATGAGAGAGGGAACATTTTTTATAGATTATTATAGATGCCTAGGCCCAGAACCCAAATAAATACAGTTAAATAAAAAAAATAATATATATATATATATATATATATATATATATATATATATATATATATATATATATAAAAATAAATAATAGTATAGCTTTATGTATAGAAAACTGTTTTTATGTCATAGAAATAATTATTTTCAGACAAAACTCTTTTAACCAGTAGATACCAGTACACATTTATACTTTATTTTTACTCTGCCAGTTCTCAAATAGTATTCTACGCTTTTATTTTGAAGGTTGACGTTCACACTTCCTGTGTGACGTCGCTAGCTTGACGTAGCCTCTCTTCCAGTTGGTTTGGTTTGGGAGCTCGTGAGTGCAGTTCGATCTGTTGTCCAGGCGGCTGCGCGTGCTGCCGAAACCTGGCTGCAGTATATAAAGACAGCCAACGGTTCAGACAATCACAGCGGTCAAACCGCTCAGAAACGTTAACGGCTATCGCATTTTCTCCCCCCAAAAACCGTTAAATCAACCGCCACCTCCACCGCTTCTTCTCCCAACCGGCACCTGTGTGTCCCCGCAGAGAGGGGGGTCCAGAGCGAGCAAGGACCGACCGGCATGGACCCCCAAGCGAAGGAGCGAACCGGCCCGTCGGCGGCGGCCGTTGGGGGCTTCAGCGGGCGGTTGGCTTCTCTGGGAGCCGACGGAGGCGACTCTGAGTCCGGAGCCGGCTCGGAGGAAGCTGGCCTGGGCTGCTGTAGTGACACCTTCAGCAGCTTACCCGACATGGAGCAGGAGACGCTGGAGGAGAAACTCAGAGGACTGGCGTTCAGAAAACAGACCTCGTATCGGTGAGTAGAGAGGATGGATGGATGATGGATGCTGGGACAGGATGCTGGAGGATATACAGGCTATAATGCGATGGGAGGATGACATGAGAGCTAGCTGGAGCTTGTAAACACAAACACAGAGCACAAAGAGGGGGGGGGGGGGATTATGTTAATATGTTAATGTTGACGTTTTCAGTCAAAATCAGGAGATACTAAGTCAAAATGTTGATTTATTAAGTCAAAATTATGAGATACTGTTTACTTATTAAGTAAAAAAATATGGTACTAAATCAAAATTATGATACTGAGTCAAAATTATGAGATACTAAGTCAAAATATTGACTTATTAAGTCAACATTATGAGAAATCGTTAATTTATTAAGTAAAGAATATGATACTAAGTCAACATTATGAGATACTAAGTCAAAATATTGACTAATTAAGTGAAAATAATGTGATTGTAAGTTAAAATGTTGACTTATTAAGTCAAAAGTATGATACTAAGTCAAAATGTTGACTAATTAAGTGAAAATAATGTGATTGTAAGTTAAAATGTTGACTTATTAAGTCAAAATTATGATACTAAGTCAAAATTATGAGATACTAAATCAGGAATGTTGACGTTTTAAGTCCAAATCACGAGATACTGAGTCAAAATGTTGACTAATTAAGTGAATATAATGTGATTGTACCTTAAAATGATAACTTATTAAGTCAAAATTATGATACTAAGTCAAATTATGAGATACCAAATAAAAAATTTGGACATTTTAAGTCAAAATCATGATACTAAGTCAAAATTATGATTTATTAAGTCAAAATTATGATACCAAGTCAAAATTATGAGATACTAAATCAAAAATGTTGACATTTTAAGTAAAAATCATGTGATACTAAGTCAAAATGTTGACTTATTAAGTCAAAATGTTGACTTATTAAGTCAAAATTATGAGATACCAAATAAAAAAATTGGACATTTTAAGTCAAAATCATGATGCTAAGTCAAAATTATGATTTATTAAGTCAAAATTATGATACCAAGTCAAAATTATGAGATACTAAATAAAAAATGTTGACATTTTAAGTAAAAATCATGTGATACTAAGTCAAAATGTTGACTTATTAAGTCAAAATGATGAGATACTGTTTACTTATTAAGTACAAAATTATGATACCAAGTCAAAATTATGAGATACTAAATACAATTTTTTGACATTTTAAGTCAAAATCATGAGATACTAAGTCAAAATGTTGACTTATTAAGTCAAATTATGATACTAAATCAAAATGTTGACTTATTAAGTCAAAATTATGAGATACTGTTTACTTATTAAGTAAAAAATATGATACTAAGTAAAAATTATGAGATACTAAGTCAAAATTATGAGATACTAAGTCAAAATATTGACTTATTAAGTCAAAATTATGAGCTACTAAGTCAAAATGTTGATTTATTAAGTCAAAATTATGATACTAAGTCAAAATCATGAGATACTAAATCAAAATATTGACATATTGAGTCAAAATCATGAGATACTAAGTCAAAATATTGACTTATTGAGTCAAAATCATGAGATACCAAGTCAAAATGTTAATTTAAACCATAAAGCGATGGATCAAAACAATTTTACACATGCAACAATGCTTGTGTGTGTGTGTGTGTGTGTGTGTGTTTGCCCTGTTGTGTGTTGCATGTGAAGAGGGGGGGATGGGGAGGAGAAACACTATTGATTTTTGGGCAATATGTGTGTGTATGTGTGTATGTGTGTGAATGCCAGCAGCAGCCTGACACCCTGGTGCGACTGGCAGCTGCTGTTGATAGTGAAAACTGGCCAGAGACCAAACACTCACTCCTCTCACATACACACACACATACACACACAGCAGTTTTGGTTGTCAAATGTCACCATCAAGAATGTGTGGCATGTATTTGTCTGTCAATTTAGTCTTTGTTTGTGGTCTCTGGTCAACCAAAATGATCTGCATTTGGAGGTCAAATCAATAACTTTAACTTGTCTGTGACTGATTGATTTATTTGGGGGGTTGGGGGGGCTATGGCAAAGTGAAGCAACAGTTTGTGTTTGTAAAATCACCAAAATCTAAGTTGAATATTTGTTAATTTTTGAGTCATCTTAAGAGCAATACAAGCGATAAGGTCATATATCTGCCTGGTTGTTAGGGGTGTAAAAAACGGTATACTTGAGTATCACGATATTATGTTTTGTAGTCGATTCTCATAGATAATATTGATTTTGAATTAATAGTGTACATGCAAATATTCGTGGAAGATATTGGATCAAATTGCACAAAAAGTAGTGTCATGATGTTGGATGTTACAGGGACAGTGATAAATGCGAATATAGATGTGTTTTTTATACTATGACAGTTTCCCTAAAATTATATTTTTTAAAAGTCGCAATATATCGCCTTGCTTGCAGTATCTCAATATATCTCAATATATTGAATCGTAAATCCTGTATCATGATACGTATCGTATCGTCAGATTCTTCACAATACACAGCCCTACCGGTTGTATTTGAGATTCTTTGTTTTCACTCTCCATCTTTTATCCATTTACCTTAATCAGGGATGCACCGATATCGATACCGAATCGGATATTGGGCCGATATTGACTCAAATAGCTGGATTGGATATAGGTGACAATGATGCCGATCTATTCAATTACATTTTCGGTTTATTTACTATATATATTATATACTGTAATTTTAATTCCTGTTTAAGTTTTATCCAATTTGTTTCTGTCTTAAAAAGGTTTACACCTGAATTTGAATTCCTGTTAATCTTGAAGATTTTTTACCAAGTTGCAATTTATTATTTTAATAATAAAGACTTAAATAAATGTATATCTATTTATTATTTGTCACATTTTGTTTTACAAAGTTATGAAGTAATGTTTAAATCGAGGCTGATGTTACCTTGCATATAAAAGAAGGATCCTAGTCGATACCCAAAGCCCAGGTATCACTATGAGTATCGGGACTGAGAAATTCTGATCGTGCATCCCTAACTTTAATTTGAAAAAATTATGCGTCAAAATAAAATCTGTATTCTCTAAAATTAAATGACATTACATGGAGCCTTTAATTAATGTCCCAATTAAATATGCATCTTGTAAACATATTAAACAGAATAAACTGGCAATTTCGATAAGGAAGTTCGTCTAATTTTGTTAAAAAAAAGGGATGGTACAGTTTAATCCTATTATTATAATCCATTTGATAGATGATAATTTGTCCGGTTCATTTTTTTTGAACATCCATAGTCTTTTTTTAAACGCCCACTTATAAGGCAAATCCATTACCAAGGAAAGACTCACCACTCTTTCGCTTTTATTGTACCTTCATTTATAGAGTCTCTCTTCCTCTGGGTGTTCTCCTCGGGGGAAACCATCTTTGGTTAAGTGAGGTTTCCAGGAGATTGTGCCGCAGCTGGTTCGCTTCTGTCCAATTTTATAACAGCAGGAGTAGTTTGTTCTGATAAATCTGTTGCGTCAGTAAAAAAAAAAAAAACAGCAGTAAACTGGTGAAGGGGTGGATTTAGTGCATGTCAGAATCCTTTTCTAATTTATATAATCTGGAGTACAGGCTGAACATCTGACCTGCTGAGTTTCAGCATGAAGTCACGATGTTTTATTATTTATTCAACTTAAATTCAAGAGATGATTTGGGATGTTTCACTGATCAATCTTCAGCTGCAGATACACCCAAGTCTTCCAGTTTATTGTGGTGAACACTGACTGAAATATTCAAATCCAGTCAAATATTAATGCTCGCAAAAGGTAAAACGTTCATATTTGACATGTGGGGACGCTGTTAGCTACGCTTCAGATATTCTGACATAGTTCTGTCTGTATGATGGTTTTTGTTTTGTTCATTAAAAGCATCTTAAGGGGCGACATTTGTCAGGTTGCTCTTGTAACAGCTGTTGGACCCGTTTGAATGCGTGCAGTCGAGCAGCAGTCGTTTTCATGCAGAGTTAGATGAGGAGATAGATGCCTCTCTCATGTCTGTATGATAAATATGAAGCTACAGCAAGCAACCAGTTAGCTTAGCTTAGCATAATGACTGGAAACACAGGGAAACAGCTAGCCTGGCTCGGTCCAAAGATTTAAAAAATCAGCCTACTGACACTTGTGAATCCTACAAATTGACACACTTTATTTGTGTAATCGGTGTTTTGTGGTTGTGGTTTTATGTGCTGGGCTATTTCTTTTCTCCGCTGGTTGCCTGGCAACCTTACAGTGATGACAGTGCTCTGTTGGACATTTCCCAAAAATGTCAAACTATTCCTTTTCAGATACTTACTTAAAAGTGCTGCCTTTTATATTTAGCTCATCCCAGGTTATTTTGGGGAGACGCTCAATATGTAAAATATATTTTTTATTATGGCTGTCAAAGTTAACGCAATAATAATTCAAATTTGTATTAATTTGCCCACTCCCATGTTGGTAAGAGTATTAAATACTTGACAAATCTCCTTTTTAAGGTACATTTAGAACAGATAAAACATGTGTGATTAATTTACAATTAATCGTGATTACCTATGGACAATAATGCAATTAATCGCGATTAAATATTTTAATCGATGGACAGCCCCAATGTATTTATGTATGTATATATACTGTATATATATATATTTAAATTTATCTATTTTTTTTTTGTTTTTTTGATTGAAATGGGATTGGGAGTAAAAGTGACAGGATAAATATAGGAGGAAATCTGCAGTTTGGATAAGAAGAAAAATAAAGTGACCGGTAGGGATGGGAATCACCAGAGCCCCACGATACGATCTTATCATGATACGATCTTATTGTGATTTATTACCTTTTTTCAACTGCAAATGATGCAGTTTGACAACATCTGTTATTAATCCAATAAGATACAGTTTTCACTCTGTTCATCTCAGAGTTTTCATTTACATATCTTGAGGTCATAGGTCAAGGGAACCCTTTGAAAAAAATGTTTTCCTCGCCAAAATTTAGTGTAACTTTGGAGCGTTATTTAACATTCTTCCCGACAAGCTAACATGACACGATTCCTAATGTTTTCTAGTTTCACTCTAGCTTTAAAGCTCGAGCCCACTACAACCTCTGAAAGACAGAATAGCGAACGGATTGTTAAGAGGTTAATAGTTTATACAATAAAAGATTGGTACTTGACGTCCATGTATCAATACAATATTGTGACGCAAAATATTGCTGTACTATGCTGTATGTTTTTTCCCCCACTCATAGTGACCGTGCAACATAGGCAGAATATTTTCCACCCATGTCACCCTCTGCTTTGTAGTGTTTCCCAGTAATTTTATTCGGTGCTCATGTACTGTAAACAGCCTCATTGGAAATCCCCACTCGGATTAATTTCATTTTGTGGGGGAACATTTGGCTCATGTAACTGCTGCCATTGTTTGCCATTGTTCCTAAAAATGTATTTTGGTGTAACACAAGAAGAACATTGTACTATCATTGAAGAAGTGCGCCCTTTTTAATGGAGTTTCACCATTCGAGAGAATCTGGACCACAGTGGAAATAAGACTCTTGGCTTTATTTTTAATCCTCCACAGTATGTTAATAGTATGGACTGGATTAATGCAGTCTGGTCTTTTTTTTGACTGCAATTCTCTTCCATACATGCCAACTGTAGGAACACACAGTTACATGCCACCGTGTCTTGTCGTTGTCTTGACCTTTGGCCTTGTTGGATGAAGCTATGGATAATCTGTGAATTTCCCTCTTCATGGGATCAGCCATGTGGAGGAAATGGCATTAGCCGGTCAAGGGAGATGGTTTGTAAGAAGGTGGTTTACATAGCTTTGAAGTGGCCAGTGCCAAGAAGTGAATTACCATATGTGGCAATATGAAAGAGAGAGAAATGATGGCGTTGAACATCAAAGACGGCGTGTGTGTGTGTGTGCTGTGGTATTATGTGTTTATGGCAGCGTAAGGCACGTGTAACTTATCGGCCAGACATTCGTCACACTTTGTCTGTGTGTGTTCCCAGAATACCGTCCCTCCTTTTATCTATTCTTAGACGTCTCACCCGTCTGCCGGCATGACAGTCAGAAAGACAGTTGCTTTGTGCGTGCGTGTGTCATGCCAACCAGTTAGTCAGCACGCCAGTTAGTCTGTTAGACTTCAATTAGCTAGTCAGTCAACCAGCTGGACACCCAATCTGTAAGTGAGTCAGAAAGTTGTTTTTCCAGGCACTTCCTGTCTATCTGTGACAACCAGCTGGTCAGCACTTCATTTAATCATCTTTTGGACGATCCAACTGTCAAGATAGGTAGTCATCTACAGTAAATCTACATGGGCCTTTATACTCACAGTCGAACAATCCACCATCCCTGAACACTCTTCCTAATATACTTAGACGTCTTCAATATCTACGACCTTATACTGGAATATGCTATTACAGTCACAATTGACTGATGGCTGTACTAAGATAAACATATAAAATATTCAATGCAACTTGGCTGGAATTTGTGGTGGGAGATATGATGATATTATATGGTGCGTGCAATGATTTAACATGGCCACAGTTTGGTTTGTATTACGTTTTTTGGGTTTGTTTTGCACATTAGGGAGTAGAAGAACATAACCATATCTAATGTGTTTGAACTCCAAAATATAAAAACTAAGGCTGTCAAAGTTAATGCGATAATAAGGTGTTAACGCTAAATCGTTGTAACGCCTCTAATTTCTTTAACGCATTAACACAATCGATCTTTCGGAGGTCAGTTTTAAACGCCACCCAATTAAACTCCTGTTTCCTGGATAATTGAAATACTCACTTGCGCTTCAGGTCATAAACTTTGTCTTTACCCACCGCCTGATTGATACTGCGCACAAAGAACCTGTATTGCCAAGAAGTGAAAGTCAGTTGTTTGTTCTATTGCAACATCAGCGCCCAGCAAGCACAACCCGCCATTTTGGACTGAAAGCGACTACCAAACGCCAGTAAAATCTCCGCCTAAAAAGTGCTGTACAAAAGTAAAACAAAATGATTTCTATTCTGTTGTCATATTCTACTGAAATGGCCCTGTGTTGAACTATAAAATATTATAAATATAATAAGCGTTTCAGTCCAAAATGGTGGCAACGGCTCAAAAATAACACAGTTTCATCTCTTTGCTTTACCACTTGCCCGATCGGGCGAGTGAGTTGCTAGATTTAGAAAGCGGCCAATCCTTATCGTTGAGCCCTGCTTATGCTGCTGAATAACCAGGATAAATGTATATGATTCTCCAGAGAGCTTTCAAACCAGTTTAGTAGAACATGGATCCACTTTAAGGTGTGGTGAGCTGTTGTATCCTATCTGTGGCTTTTTGTTTGTCTGAACAAAGATTTATTTGTCCCGCCGTCAAACACTGCCCCTGTCTTCTTCTTTGACATGTCATCACTGTCGAGATTCACATTTGGCCCATTCAGAACCACACATGATGTTACAGCTGGATGGACAGGGACTTCTAATGAACCTCTACTGGACCCTCCACGTGGCACACTAACCAGCTGCCCCTGACCACGACTCTGCTGGGTAAACATGCCACCATGACCTGTTTGCCTAAGAGGCAAAAACACAAAGAAACAAACAGTTTTGTTTCGTCACCCAGCTTATCATGTGGTGAGATTTCACCACCGCCTTCGTGGGAAATGGTGCAGAAACAAACTGCCACAGGACAGGATGTCGTAACATTATCCCTCCACTATTTACAGCCCGCCTCACAAACAACAGATCACAATAAGTGCTTGTCATACCACAGTCCAATATACTTTCATGTCTTCTTGGTCATATGGGACGATAATATACAACAGGGGACAGGGAAGAAAGACTTGAGAGACATGAAGAGAGGGAAAACATAAAAAGATATAAATGTATGTCATGTTGCTACCGCTGTGTACCACCTGCAGGGGTAAACAGTGATCAAAGGCCTTTCATCATCTGATGCTGCCAGCATATAAAACTCTCTTTTCAGCCTTCAATTAGGACAAAATACAGAGAGTAGAGCGAGGGATGAAAAAGATGGGCAGATGGAAAGAAAAAATGTTTGATACAAAGTCAAAGGTGTGTCACGACTCGAGATATATGGAAAAAAAGGAGGAAGAGCGACAGATTGGCGCTGACGCATTATAACCCAATTACCCAATAGAGAACTGATGCATTAGATGGTGCAATAAAAGTTACTCTAAAAATAAAACAAGCCTGATAACTTGTATGACTTCCAAGACTGTCTTAAGGCGTTAGAATAAAGCATTTATGGTCCCAGATATATTTTTAACTTATGAAAAGCTAAAATATATAAGTACACAATAAATAAAATAAAAATGTATAAATAAACTAATTTAATAAAATTAAATAAAAAATTAAAATATCTAAATAAACAATAATAAATTAAATAAAAACATATAAAATATACATATGTGCATACATATACATACATACATACATACACAAAATTAAATAAAAGAAAAAAAGGTTTATATAAATAAGGGTAATCAGGCATAATGATGGGATAATGGCATTTAAAAAAAATATTTTCAAATTAAGTTTTGTACTTGAAAGTGTTGGGTAGATCAGCAAGTTTGAGTCGACCCTTTGTCAGATTTCATAGGCGTACTTATCTTGGGGCTCTTAAAAGCACTCATGAATTCTTAACCTTGTGATCCGAGTCTTTCATATAAACAACAGATATTTCAGATTTAGAAACCTCTGTAATGCCATGCTGCTTACAGTAATTGTCTAACAGAGCAATGCATCACGGTGCAGTACAATAGCGCCGGCTTTCCCCCGGGGAAATCAAGTTTAGAAGGCCAACACAGTTAAAAAACACTCATTATACTCAACAGGGAGCAACATTCAACACATTTACTTCATCACAGGGAGTACTCACATATGATGTGTTTCATGTCGTGGTACAAAAAGGAAGTCTGTAACAGGTTTTGCTTTTGTATATTTGGCATGAATCAGAACTGTATGCACTCAAACATTTCAAGTAATCACTGACATCACTGTCTGAATCACTGTCTGGGTCTCATTCACATGAACAGAGGTAGGGAAATAACTCTGGATTCAGCTATTAGTGCGTTTTACAACTTTTAGGACCTCATGATTCAAAGGGCTATTAGAGTGTTCATACTTATTATTACCAATGTAAGTCTATGGGAAAAAGTCTTTTTGGGCCCAATGGCATCACGTGATGGACACGGAAGTTGTAGTACCGTCGTTTGGCCACTACGAAAATTGGGATCAACGACCGAAGCTCTTCCTGGGGGCTTGGTCGCGAGCAGCTCTCCTCCACTGGGAAAAAACATTTAGTATAGCTCTATTGTCGTCCAGGTGGAAACAGTAGGGATTGTAGACGCTTTACAGTTCCAGAAACAAGTTGAGATAACAAAAAGGAGGTTGCTCCACCGTGTATCTACAGTAGCCTAGAATGGACAAACCAAACAATGGCTTTAGAGAGAGCCTTCACGTTTTTACGTTACCTGAAGGCCACCGTAGTTCTCTGACACACTTGTGAAACTGAGTTTCAGAGTGTCCGTCTGACTTCCGTTGCTCCTAAAGTAGTGTTGTTATGGTAAGGATGGCCTCTGAGCGAGGTGAACGGCGTTACAACGGTTTTGCACTCAGCGGCTCACCATTACCTTTCACAATAAAAGCCCCAGACATATAATAATCGCAGGCAAGTATTTCACATTTTTGTGTCATTTATTCGTCAACAATTACTTCTATCTTTTCTTTCTAGTATTTGCAAGTGTGTCTGTTTCAACTGAGAAACCTCTGCTATGGACTGTATATTTTAACATTGCAATGTGTTGTACCTTGACTAAATGTACAGCTTACCCCTGTACTGTGCCTCTTTCCTTTTACATCTGAGGAATGTAAACAAGCACCTACAGTATATAAAGTAGCACGGAACGGTGTCCTGCCTTCTAACCCAAAATCACAAGACTTTCATTGCATTACAACAGATTCAGGGCGATTAGATGACTAATGTTTGTATATTGGTTACCATGCTGTTGCCTTTTTGGTCATACTGTATTTTCAGGTCTTTCTCTGTAGCTGTAAAGAAGACAGTTTGTTCTTTTGTAGAGAGCCACTGTAGGTTCGATCACAATGAGAAGTTAGGATGACTTTTAATTATAGGCCTCTTCTGAAATCATTTACCAGGCACATATAGCACTTCTTTGTCTTTGGAGAAACCTCCTTTCACAAGTGGACAAGTGTGTGATGGAGAAGGAAGTAATTGACTAATCATCACCACGTCAAGGTTTCTCTTCAACAAGGTTCCTCTTCTTCTCTATTACATCAGGAAGATCCACTTCTCCTTTCTCTTGTTTCTCCTTTCACCTCCTCTTTTTTTTTTAGCTCTATTTCCAAGCAGGAAAAGCCTCTTAGAGCCAGCCAGACGACTAATAAGGAGCGGCTCCTGACAGCCAATCCCCCATAATACCTCAGCACACTGCATTATGGGCAAAATAACCCCCAACACACACACTCTCAACCACTCCTGAAAAGGCTAGGAAAGGAGAGAGAGAGAGGTAGAGAGCGAGAGAGAGAGGAGAAATCTCACTTCTGTTCCTAAAACAGACATCATCATTCCTCTTCGTCTTCGCGGAGAATGATTGATATGCATGAGCGTACACAAACACACCGCCAGCCAACTGGAACAGCGCTGTTCAGAGCAGGTGGGGAGGGATGTACCAACGCCTGTCGGTCTATAAGATGTGTGTATAGAAAGATAAAAAACACGCCACATCATCATGATTAACACGGGCTTACGCTCACAAGAACACACACGTTATTCATCACGTTTGACTGAGCCAGGAACAGATACACTCGGTATCACAGCATCCGTCTTCCTGCTGCTTATATTCAGCTTGACCTCACCTTCACCCTCAGTGGTCAGTCACTCCGTCCATCACGTGTAGAACATGTTTAAAAGAGAATAATTTTTCATACACATGAATTGTTCACTATTTTCTAACTCTTTATAGACCAAACAACTAATCAATTAATTGAGAAAATAATCAGCAGATTAATCAGTAGTGAATATCATCTCATAACATTGTTAAACTAAACTTAAATGACAACTTTTATGACAATTTTTCTGGTGTCTTTGACAGTAAAACATTCAAGTAAACCATAGGAAACTCTCCACTGAAACATAACAGTAGTCCATTAAAATGTGCTGCTATCACTGTTAGACCGTTGATAAAATCCAACAGCAGATTTATATAGCAGCACACACTACACTGGTTTAAAAAATTTATCTGTTGACCTGTGATGTCTTTTGAATTATCCATAAATCCATACAGCTTACTCTCCTCCTCCTCCTAACGGGAAAAGAGTATCATAAATATGCATGTGTATCTGTTCATCCGTCCCGAGGATGAGAGGAGAGAGGGAAAATTGTGTCAGTGAGCCTTGTATTTCATCAACAATTGGTGCTCTGATCGTCTGCTTAAAAATTCATGAGTGTCTTTAAGCTGCCCGGACTCTGAGCCAAGCGTTCCACTGAATTTAACACAGACTGAGCTACAAAAACCGACTCATGCGCTGGTTGTATAAAACATAAGGAAGCAGCTCTTTCTACAGGATGCTACAGAGTGTGTGCAGGTGAATTCAGGTGAAAGCTCTCATTCCTGATTGATTTTATTGGTTAAATCCACTTTAGACCTGACGGGAGAAAGGAGATGGAGGGGAGCAGGCAGTTTACAAAGAGTGATTTATACAGTAACATGTCATAATATTTGATCTTATTAAATACCAGGAAATCACCAAAGCTATTACAGTTCATAGGATATATAATCTTGATGAACGTCTAAACATTTGTGCCGATCTAGCAGATGTTAAATGAAAACTTTGACCAGCTGATGGCGCTATCTAGAAAAGTTAAGGGACTACAAAAATCACAAAGTTTCATCCTCTGGGCACCACGAATATCTGTGGGAAATTTATAGGCAGTCCATCCATCACTTGTCGAGATATTTCGCTTAAAGGTGCAGTATGTATTTGAAATGTGAAATACTCGCCAAGGGCTTTTATTGTGAAGGGTAAGAACGAATGTGGATCTGGTCTGTGCTGCCTTTGTCAGGGTTGAATAAGGAGGAGTAATAAAGTTTGACGTCTTGTTTCGGACTACGGTGCCTCCGTATTGTTGTTTTATAAATATAGATGCAACTAAACCTGTTCCGCGGAACGGGATTAGTTGATGCCTTTATTCGCGGTGCGAAAGCTCAGAAAAATCCAGCTCGTTCTGAAAAAAGTGGCGCTTTTTCGCTGCGTAATATTCACATTCTGTGTGAAAGTATTCATGACGAAAACAACAGTTTTAAATAATATATTGATATGCAAATTAATCGCACGAAAAAACAAAACAGACTTTATTGTCATGATTTCTGTTGACATGAATCTTTACTCATGAGTTAGTAATTACAGTTTTTTTCCATTCATAAGCTGTTGTAGTAGAAGGAGAGTGATTGAGTTGCATGAAAATAAAGCGAGAAAATTGATTATTTTCAGCACTTAAAAGGCCATGACAGCACAGAGCTGCTGTACCTGCTGGGTTTTAATGTTCATGATTGACATTGACCTGCTGCTGTGTTAAACATGACTTAAGAAAAGCTGTCAGTGACAACTGAGGTCTGGTTTTGATCCGTCAAGTTGTTTTGAAAGGTTATACTGATTAGATATTTTTCTATAAAACAGTGTGTTGACATTCATTCAAACAACCAAAGCTAGACTGGATGGAGCTGGACACATTTAACTGTGTGTAGATGTGGCTGGATGGACAGCTGGCTGAATGATTGATTGGCTAATTGACTGAGTGACAGACTCAAAGGAGTGGGTTACTACCTGTTAGTGAGCTGGAGGTCCCTTCTGAAGTCAAACCTGCTAATGCAACTTTATCATCATAATACTGAACTCCTACCTTTTCAGTAAAAATGGTCAAACTGTAGTAAAGACTGGCTGGGATGTTGGGATGATTGGCTGACTGGTAGTCTCACTTTCTGGTTTGTGTGTTGTCTTGCTGGATGGCTGGTTGCTGCAGTAATTATCTCTTTTAATCACTTTTGTATAATTGGATGAAGGTTGTTCCAAGCCTTGTGGCTATCTAGGGGAAGAGGGAGGATCTCAAGGACACCCAAAATTTGTTATCCAGTTACAAAAACATCCGGACTTTGGCAAACTAATGAGTGATTTTAAGTAGGGCTGCCCCCTCTTAGTCGATTAGTTGACTAATCAGTCGTTTTGGTCTTAGTCGACTTTCTTCAGGCGATTAATTAAGCTTTTTTCACGCTGAATGACTTATTTCTAAGAATCTTATGAGCACATCTCTGGTAAACACCAGATTTAAAGTGGTGCTTTTGTGTCATTCTTTGTGGAGAAACTCAGTTTTTAAGATCTGTTGATTAAATCAACTAATCAATTAGGCGACAAAATCGTATGAGTGTTAGTCGACTAAGAATTTCTTTGGTCGAGGACAGCCTTAAAGAGTAATAATACTGAAGTGTAGAAATACTCAATTACAAGTAAAAGTCTTGCAATCAAAATGTTACTTAAGTAAAAGTACAAAATATTAACATCAAAATATACTTAAAAGTACCAAAAGAATGGCCCATTTCAGAATCATATATTTATCATAGTATTGGATTATAACTTTTGACTATAGTCTACTGTACATTACATAAATAGTACAGTAGACAGGGGGAGGACACACATGTGGTTTGTAACTCAGCTGACGAATCAGTGCGCAAATCTAGATTAGAAAATAAAACGTAAAAAAGAAACGCTAACTTGAAAAAACTCTGGTCTCTAAACTCGTGTGCTCTCCAGTAATCAGCAGCCATGTTTTCCTGGTTTGCATTCGTCCTCTTAAAGTAGCACCTCCTCTCTCACTTCCAACAGCCCATCTGTCTCGTCTGAGCTGATAATGAACCTGTGGAGTCGACCGCTGAGGTGACACCGACTCCATCACTGCTACTCTAACTCTCTCTGTTGCGCTCTGATATCAGTTCCAGCTCAGTTTAATGTCATGACATGATGTACGTACAATTATGTTGCCAAAGAATATACAGCAGGGAGCTGAAGATAAAGGAATGGACAGAAAAGAGAATAAAAACAACACTAAAATCTGTTAATGGCGACAAAAATGTTTATATGATAAACATGTAGCATAGAGCTGCGAGTATTAGTCATTTAATTTATTAATTGATTGACAGAAAAATAATAGGCAACAATTCTGATAATTGATTAATTGTTTAGATAATTTTCAAGTAAAAGTGTCAAGCTTGTCCCAGCTTGTCTTTGTGAGGATTTGCTGTTTTTCTCAGTCTTATATGATACTAAGTTAGATATATTTGGATTTTGGTCAAACAACACAAGCAATTTTATGACATAGATCATTTATAGACTAAACGATAAATCGAGAAAATACAGCAGATTAATTGATAATGAACATGATCGTTAGTCGTTTTTTGTTTATACAAATACATTACTGATGTGAGAAACTAGGATCCTTGTAATATCATAGCTTTATACAATAAGTTAGGGTGCTTGTTTTGTTCGGTTAAAACAAACTGAAATCCATTTGGCCGGTTAGTACGGTGTGAAAGCTGTTAATCGACCCCTGGTATGGACCAAACAACCGAAACGAGACCCGCTTACAAGCGGACTCTGGGGCAGTTTGTTTGTGGTGTGAAAACCACAGGATTTTATAATAGCAGATATGTGATTTCAACATGATTTCAAAAGCTAAACTACTAATAAATCCATCTGCTGGTTGTGAAATCTGTATCTAATCTGTGATCTGTATTTAAGACCATGTATAGCAGCACGTCAGCACGGGTGTTTTCCCTGATTAATAGGTCAAAAGCTGTTAAAACTGCTGTGCTTGTATCTGACTCTGTGTACTTTGTCAGTTCATTAACTCCATTAGTGTGTGACAGCGAACCAACTGTATGCGCTTCATGCGTGTGTCCGTGCACTACCCGACGTTTGCACTATATGCGACTGCACCAGTCATCTGGGAGTGCTAAGGGGCTTTTGTCTTGACCATTATTCATCATAACATGCAGTCGATTTGCAGTCTAACAATACTAATAATGCTTATAATCAGTGATTAATGAAAGAACATAAATCAGAAGCATTAAAGTGCTGCATAAACCTATGTCAAGAGGTCCTGATGATGCAGATGACAATCACCAAAACTGTCCAATCAAGTTACCTGTCAGTCTGGATTACTTCATATTTACTCCTCTGATTAGTTTGTAAAAAGTCAGTGTGAACAGGAAACCAGAATTTGACCTCTTGGTCCGGGCCAAATGAACACATCCAACTAGGTGTGAAAGTAAAGGGTTTTTTCTTTAAAGAGACAAACGTAGCTACTCTTTTTGCAATATTTTCATCTTCCCCTAGAAATAGGGAAGCTTTTTATTTTCTAGCACCATCACAAAACTTGGAAATGAAACACTTGATTCTTTTTGTATTTTTGGAAAAGTACACAAGAAATGTATTTTTATTTCTAGGTATAAAAACATCGTCCGTCTGCCTGCAATATTTTAATTTCCCACCATGATCAACCTCGCGTTTTGGACTTCTGATCTTCTAATTTGTCTCCTTGTTTTGAGCTCTTCTGCCAGATGGATTCCTCCGCTGAGGGACTGTCATAAAGGGCATTTTATTTTTAGATTTCATTCTCATCTCTTTATTGTCGGCTGTAATCATCTTTTGAATGTATTTCAAAGGTTTTTGATGGATGAGAGAGAGATCTGTGGCTCTGATGCCAAATGGTTGCTCTGACTAATTTGGTGGAGCTCACAGCCAGCTGCTCCGTCAGCTCCATCAGCTCCATCAAGGAGAGATTTGTCTGGCTTTCTATCTAGTTTTCTATTCTATTCTTTAGTAAACGTTTACATACCAAACTCTGGGTTATTCTCTCTTTCTGTTTCTCTAAGAGTTACTGTACACATCTGCATCCCTCTCTGTTTATAAACCTCTATTAATACACACTATGATGATTGTAAACATGTATGTGCTGCGTGGATTAACCCGGGGCTTTTGGAAGTGTCTCTTGTGTCTGTGCAGTGTGTGTTTGTGTGTGTGTGTGTCTATGCAGGTAGGATTACTGAGCACTGATCATCTCTCAGCTCTCAGAAAGATGAGTCCCCACTCAAACTCAAAGCTCACACACACACACACACACACACACACACACACACATATGCACTTATGTACGCATAAACCAACCCTGTCTCCTAGAAATTACGCTCCTGAACAACTAAACTGGGTTCTGAAGTCCGCGGCAGGCCACAGAGAGTGACGTAGTACGAGTGACGCGCAGAGCAGATGACATAGTATATTCAGCAACAGTTAATGTAAGTTACGTGGAATAATAACGAGTATAACAAGCGAGTAAGTCAAGGGTCAAACAAACACAGGTTTATAGTTTTAACCTGATGAGTGAGAAGGCTGTTTACATTTCTTGAGTCCAGCTGTATTTTACTTTCCAACACGTGAGAAGCCGAGGGCTGAGAGAAAAAAATAAATCCTATTAGGTCAAGATCGGAAGCTATCTCCGATCGACTTCCGATTTAGAATTGAAGTCGTGACACCCCTATTAACCACGTGTTTAAAACTGCAGCTGTAATCCTGGAGAAAATATG
This sequence comes from Sebastiscus albofasciatus, assembly GCA_916701655.1. Taxonomy (NCBI): domain Eukaryota; kingdom Metazoa; phylum Chordata; class Actinopteri; order Perciformes; family Sebastidae; genus Sebastiscus; species Sebastiscus albofasciatus. Next base: position 70,751 of record CAKAOI010046483.1, on the reverse strand, counting down.
TTTCCCATGAAACGTAATTGAGAAATGCAGTTTAGTTGTATGGGAACGTCATTTTGTGGGAGACAGAGTTGCATAAACACACATTATAATACAACTCTACCCTTAAATATCTTTGTTTTTAAGTTTTTTTTTTCTCCAATTAAACATTTCCTTTGCTGGTTTTCATTTTGTCCCTGTCTCAGATGCCCGCACACACACCAGTTCGCCCACTCACTGACACACATACAGTGTAATGCAACTTTACACTTAAATATCTTTGTTTTTAAGTTTTTCTCCCCCTTTAAGCGTTTCCTGTGCTGTTTTTGCATTTGTCAAACACATGCCCACACACAAGCTCGCCCACACACTCCAACACACACACTAACACACACACCAACACACACACACACGACCTAGCAGACCTCAGCTGCAGAGACACGCTATAATTAGTGAGACAGCATCTTTATCTGGCTCTCTCTTTCTATGTGTGTGTGTGTGTGCACTAATTGCTCAGGTTAGATGAGAGTCATTAGTAAATAATTAATTTTATTAGGCAGCTGTAGCCTGAGGTTAGAGAGACAGTACTCATACCTGATTTATCTCACTTTCTCTGTTTATCCAACACATTTTCACTCCAAACTCGTCAAGTACCACCGCTTGGTCAGTGCCCCTTGGCATCGGAGACCGAGGCACGGGGTAACCCACTTGCGTTACTTTTAGACATGTCAGGGACAGACTTATAGCTAGAAGGGATCCGTCTTGTGTAAAACGCTTGCAAGAGTTTGCATGTGTTCGCGAGAGTTCGTGTTTACTACTGCAGGCATCCTGTAACTCTACACTTATAGGAAGGTGTCATTTTCAGTTCTCTGTGCCATTTTTACATGCTGATTTGAATGCAGTGTGTAATTTGTTTTAGATTAAGGTTCTAGTAATGTAACGAAGTCATGAATCAAGGTTAAGGTTATTTTTTTATTATCTTCATTTTCATTTAATTTCATTGTCATTTTGTGTTGATTGGTGTTCCATGTGGACAAAAGTGGTAGTGTTTCAGAGCATCAGAGTCCCTTAAGAAAACTATTTTTTTTACTGCAGCAGGGTTTGACAGTCTGCTCTGCGCAGTCCTGCTTCTGGTTCTTGCGTGCCTCTCTTCCCTCCAGCAGGCCCAGCAATACGGCCTGGGCCTCCAGCAGCGTGACTGCCATGTTGGCTCCCAGTGGAGCAGCGAGGCGAATCTCAGCTCCTGGCCGGAGGAGGAGCTGCTTCTTCTGGGCGCTGAGCTCTCCACCTCCGACTGCCGGGAAGTCAGATAAGGGTCGGCCCGCAGCGGGCTGGTCGCTGCCCGATGCTCCGTTGAAGTGAGCTGAAGGAGTTTCTAGTGAAAGTACATGATTTCGTCTGTTTGTCTGTTGTTTTTCCAGAGTCGCTTCAATTACAACAAGAATGTGATATCATATTTACACAAGATGGATAATTTCTAGCCATAACCAAGGGACGGCGTGTCAATATACACTTGTTACATGCAGTGTCCTTTCAAAATAAACCTCCGTTTTCACAGGAAGTTTAGGTAACAGCCACTTAGTAAGGTTTAGGAAACGGCCGTGGTTGACGTTAACTTCACTGACTAACGACTCACAGGACTTACGGGACTCACGGTACTGATGATACCAACGAATCACGTGAGTAAAGACTGACGTGACAAGATAAGTCAACTTTCCTTTTAGTTTCACACGGGACACGAACAGCGGTCTCCTAGTTGAAAGTCTTGTTTGTTTGACCCATCCACCACCCTTCCTGTCCACCCTGAACGGACTCTCACACTATTAATACTACATCACTTGCTCCGACTGTCGAATAACGCTGCGGGTGGGTTTACATTGAAGTTAGTTGAAAGCCCAGTTCGTCACATACTGTTGCTAAAGGGTGCCTCCGTGCGTCGGTTTCCGATGCAGAGGGGCGTTGTCTGACCAACCCAGCGTTATTTGACAAGTTGGGGGTGAGACCTTGTTGGTTTACACTTTGCTCTGTCTTTCTTTTCCCCAACTTTACTTCTCTCTTGGCCTCTGCTTTGCTTCCTCTTTCTCTCTCTCTGTATTTTGTATCAACTTTTGCTCCCAGCAGCTTCTCTCTCTTCTCCTTTTATCTTTCTCTCTCTCTCTTTCTCCGTCTCTTTCTGTTTCCCATCTTTTCTTCTCTCTTCTGTGTGTGTCTATTCTAAGCAGTAAAGGTCAGATAGAGATGCACAGCGCAGATCTGATGCCACCCCCACATTACATGCTCGCTCACACACACACATGCACGCACGCACACACACACACACACGCACACACACACTGACAGACTGTGTAATTATGTAGGTGTCAGAGGAAGACGTGAGAGAGGTGGGGGGGGTAGTATCACTCCTATGTTCTTTCTGTGGTTCATGACATGTGTTCGCTGATAGTTGCGCAGAATATATACTGTATATACAGTTTATTATTGCTGTATATGGTATAATACTTCACAATCTGTATGTGTAATTCTTCTTTAACGTCACAGGAAAATGAGTGATTGGGAATGACACTATGCTAACTGAACAGTGGTGGAAAGTACATTGACTCAAGTACTGTACTGAAGTACAGTTTTGAGGTACTTGTTCTTTACTTGAGTATTTCCATTTTCTGCTACTTTATACTTCTACTCCTCTACCTCTCAGAGGGAAATATTGTACTCTTTACTGCACTACATTTATTTGAGGTTTAGTTCCGAACCAAGTGGTTAGTTTGTTTGTGTTATTGTGCAACTTTGGTTAGTTCTAAGTTACCAAAGTCACATAATAACACAAACAAACAAACTAACCAACTGAGGCAGCAGTAGACCAGCAACTCCTGTGTTCTGCAAGGTAAAATTACTGTTTTTTCTTCAATGGAGTCTGGTGGCTTTGGCGAGAGCATAGATGGATACAACGGTTTCAGTTCCCCGTCTGAAAGGGCTGTCTGACGGCAAGGTAAAGCTGTGAAAATACTCTAAATATAGACTTGGATATTTTTAGGTGTTCACAGTAGTACATTACTTTACTCCCGTGCTGGTACTCCTATCTTTTTCTCCAAACTGGGGCGTGCCATCCGTCATCTACTGTAGGTAATACACCTACTGTGGATAAGTACCTCATACAACCCCACCTCAAAACATCCAAACTATCCCTTTAATGTGAGTTCCCAGTTTAAAATGCAACCATTTAGTGTGACAGCTTAGATATATGTATTTTTTCTAGGCCCTGTTCTTTCTTATCCCGTCTCCATGAAGTCATAAACACAAATGGATGTCTTTGCCTCAATTTGCATCTATTAACATCCATTTGCATCTATTTTGTATCTTTCCATTGACTTTGTGTACACATGTGCTCCCTAAAGTTTGCATCCAGTTCAGTCTGAACACACCTTGTGAAATGTTTGTGTGTTCAAAAAAAGCAAACAATCCATCGTCCCAATATACTGAAACACTTGGCATGAATATGCAAATTGAATCACAAGTGAGAAATCCAGTCGGTGTCCTGTCCTGGTGTTTGACGAGGTGTGATCACTGAATGATGGAGTGTGTGTTCATTTTGTTTTGTGTTATTTGAAATCAATGTCGCTTTTTCTTTTTGCCTCATTCCTCTGAAGTTTGCAGTAATCACCTGATGTGTGTGTGTGTGTGTGTGTGTGTGTGTGTGTGTGTGTGTGTGTGTGTGTGTGTGTGTGTGTGTGTGTGTGTGTGTGTGTGTGTGTGTGTGTGTGTGTGTGTGTGTGTGTTGTTATTGACAGTTCATTTAGAGAGTGTAGTTTGTTTATTCAGACACTAATGTGTCCCGCGGGGGCTGGCATTGACAAACTGGAACATTACCTGTCCATTACGCCCCTGTCTTGTTGTTGACACTTAAGTGAAGCAAGTACAACATGTGTCTAATTATAAATGGCTTCCCAGTTTAATATTAGTCCATAAATCAGCCTCATGCCTCTGGAGAGGACGTGTCATTTCAACTTATTTGCGGTTCTTCTTTGGGGCATGAATGTTCGAAAAGCTTTAACACTTCCTTTCTTTGTCTTTGCCTTTATCTACAATAATACTTCCACATTACCCCACTGGCTACTACCGGCTTTATTCTTCTTCTTTTCCCCAGCCATCACAATGGAGATAACTCTTTGTATCCGTGTGTGAGTTGACGCTCCACCACTATGACTGTTGGTAGTCGGTTCACAGACAATAAGCAGTTCTCTCACTCTCGTCCTCTCTTTCTTCTACTTATAGAAACAGAGTGGGTTCTCTGAGTGGGAGTTTTGGAATAGATACTCTGCTGAGTGTGCTGGACAAAAAGAGAAAGAGAGAAAGAGAAAGAGTGGTAGTGAAGCAGCAGGGTTTCACTGTAAAATATACCATATTATCACGAAGAAGAAAAATGTGCATATGCATTTTAGTTTTGTGTTTATTTGGATACAATTAAAATAACCTGTAAAACTGATCAAAGTCGGACTTTGTTGACCAGTTACCAAGAAATCAACCAGCAGGGTTGTACAATATATCAACGAACATATTACTGTAATAACATAATCAATCCATATGATCATTATTGGCATTTATTACACAGCTTTCTTGAATACTTGATATTGATTGGTCAATCATCGCGTTCTACGGTCTGTTATTTTATATAACAGGCCGTTGCTATTTATAACAGACCGTTGCTATGGCCGCAGTTCTGATGTCGGACTCTGTTGGACCGTTTTTGTGTCAAATTATTATTATTATTTTTAATTATTGTCAAAAAAGACCCTGTGCCAGACAGCAATGCACGCCAGGACACTGAGAACCCAACACATAGACTGCTCCGACTTCCTCCAGGATCGTCTCACTTTTCTACAAACAAAAACTTCAGAATATCAGAAATGCTTCTACACTTGGTGGCTTCAATAAATAACGATCTACAAGTAGTCGGGTCATAATAAACCCCGATGTGCCGCATCGCCCTGTTCGCTGCACATTATCCCTTACTTACTTATATACATAATCTGATAATGCTGCTGTAGTGTTTTAAGTGTTCTGATAGAGTTAAGCCTGAACATATTTAATACAGACATTTATAAGGAAAAAAATCTTCATGTTAACATGTAGCTAGCAAACTTTAATTAATAAAGATTGTCGAGACATTCTCATCCTAACCCGTCATATACTGCCGCTTTGTCACACTCCTTGGTGTCACTTTAGGCAACTAAATGGTTAGTTAAACTACATGTTTGTAAAATGAATATGAAACTGAATGTTGTGAACATGCAACACGACCAAACAGCTGATGGTAACCCATCCACGTCCTCTTCCATCCGCCCTTTGTGTCTCTTTCGTTCTTTAAACTCCGTCACCACAGAACTTTCTTGAGCGTTTACTGTTGCCGTGGATGGGTTTACATTGTAGTTGATGGAAAGAACAGTGCGTCTCAAACTTGTGCTCAAGGCGGTATCACACGCTGACGGCTGCGACAAAGCCTCTGTATTTGAGGGCCTGGGAATAAGAACGGGCTGGTTCAGCCATGTCTTAACCCTGTGAACCCTTATATTTATTGGCCAGTTCAAAAAAAGATTCAAATTGTGTTCTTTGAATACTTTCTATGGGCCTGAAGATATTAAATGATGCAGAAGTCCACAAGTCAAAAGCAAACACTAGAAAAACTTCACAAAAAATAAACATACTTTTGTGTAGCAGAAATGTTTTTTTAGGGTAATCCCGTCTACTAAAAATTCCGTTTATATACAGCTAACAGCTAATACATTAATAATGAGGAAAATTAGGAAATTTTAATTAACGTAGCTGACAAGTTGTGCTACATTTATGTACCGCACCATAAACCAGCGATTACATTTGGCACCACAACATAACTGGGAAAACAATTAAGTGCTATATAAATATAATTTCTAGGCGACAGGGTTGCTTCCTGACCCATAAATTTGAAACAACTGTCTTTAGCTATAAAAATAAATTGTGATTTATGTACTTTCTGTGTCATTTAAATTCTTCTCTGTTGGGTTAAAAGCCACAGATAAAGACATGATTGCTTGCTTGTTGGGCAATGCTTTACACAGCAATGGCTGTAAATCTGACACTGCTAGCAGGCTTATGGTCACATGTATCGCTCCATCATTTCATATTTTGCTTTTTGCTTTTTCAAATGATGGAAGAGGTCAGTTGATATTGATTTCAAATGTCAGACTTGGCTCCCTTTCTCTCTCTCCAGTGGATGGCCACTTTGTTCTTACTGTCTGCAAACAGAAACTAGATTAACTATAGCACGATTTGCTGGATTATGAATGTTGCAAGAAACATTTTTAATGCAATATTATCACCATTATCTAGGCACATTTTTATCATGATGTGGTTTATGGAGCTGCTGCTTTATTACAATTGAATAAATCCAAAATTTAATCTGAATTTGAGCCAAATGTGAATGAGTGAGTGAAAAAAAGGAAGAGAGAATAGTGGGTGGATGGAGGGATGAAGATGTGAGCGGAGAAGTAGAAGAGGATGAGGTTGAGGAGGGGAAGGAGAGAGTGAAAGTGTGAAGGAGAGATGATGATGATGAGGAGGAGGAGGAGGAGGAGGAGGAGAGAAGCCAAGGCCTTTGGGCAAAGCCAAGACCGCCTACAGATGCTCTCTCCTTCACTCTCTCTCTCTCTTCTCACAGTTATCCCTCTCTCTTCTCGTGTCCTCTTGTCCTCTCTCTCTCTATTTCACACTCACGTTCTCCTCCCTTCCTCTCTAATCTGACTTTCCCTCCTCTCACTCTTTCTCTCTCTCCTCCTCTTCCTCCCCCAGAGAATTAATGTAGGCCAGTGGAGAAGTGAAGTGAAGGGCAGAAAAACACACACACATCCAAACCTTCACCTTGTCCAGTGAAGGACAGCATCATGTGGTCCGTCCTGAAGTCCTTCAGAGACGTAGAAATATTCAGAGAGAGATTTTTTTACTCATAGAATTATTACTCGGTAAATTGGTGCATTGGTCGTTTTTGTCTTGTCATGCCAGGGAAGCAGATTAGAAATGAACAGAACTGAGAGGAAGAGAGAGACGTGGTCTGTGTACTAATTCCATAGTATACACTAATACTGAGCACTCCTTTGAGTCTGCAGTGTGTTCACACGACAACGAAAGAAGATCAATCTCTGTGAGACTGTATTTAGACACAGCAGTACTTTGAGGCTAAAATCTAGCGTCAAACCGAGCGTGCTCAACCTGCGATAACTGATTTTTTTTTTGGCTACTTGGCTGGAGAGGAAACATGTTGAGAACCCAATATGCCAAACCTGTTGGCAAACAGTTGCTTATTACATCCAGCGGTTATGGAGCTCCACTATGTTCACTAACTACAGTCGCAAGCTGTGTTTGTCTGCTGTTTGCTGCTGAGCAGGTAGTGTACAGTGGTTTTTTTTAGAGCTTTTTGGTTTAAAGCTGCCTGCTACGGCTGAAAATGACACCACAAGAGCGGCGATTCTCTGTAGGTTAATCACTAAGTCTTTCACATTGTCATTTCAAGCATTGTTTGTGTAAAAATATAAATTATAGCTGCTTTAACATGCTGATGTTTAGCAGGTACAATGGGCACTTGGGTGCTAGTAGGAGTGTAATAATACATCGATCTGGATCGATGTATTGATTCAGTGATCAACGATCCAATATCATCGATGCAAAGTGAATCGATACATATCATCACCTTTAAGATACGCCTTTACTTTGAAAATTCCCACTTTATATTTATTCCTTTTATTAAAAATAATAGATTGTTTTTCATTTAAATGTCTGGAAAAGTTTACTAATACAATTATAAAATCATATTTTAGTTGCTTTTTGTGAGTTTATATAAATGCAACTGATTGTGTTAAATATATGATATCGTCTCATATCGATTGCAGGCTCCTGAATTGAATTGAATCGAATCATTCGAAGCTTTGAAGCATTCGGGTCAGCCCTGCTAACATTTAATTAGTAAGCGTGTGTCTATTGTGATGTGAGCCAATTAAACAAGTAAAATGCTAGTATTCTGTCCTCCTTTCCTCCTTGATTTTGAAATTTGGGATGTGCTACCCTATCACATTTTTTATACTTACTGTAGCGTATATAATGTAGTCATAAATATTAAATTCAGACAATAAGGGCACAGAGAGTTGAGAGGGTAAAACTGACTGAATGTTATTGAGAGAGAGAGAGAGAACGCTTATAAATAGAGGGAGGAAGGTCAGAGGGAAAGAGTCAGGCTTCCTGTATCCAGCCTCACCACCGGATACACACACACACACACACACAACACAAATGTATGTAAATGGTTTACATGTCTCCAGTTTTAATAGATACATTTTTATTAAGAGCTAAAAACCTTTATTCTGTTCTACCTCTGTCCCCTCTTTCTCCTTTGTCTTATATTTTTCAGTCTAGGGCTGCAACTAATAACAGATTTAATCATAGATTTAGCCATTTAGCTTATAAAAGGCCAGGCAATAGTTAAATATGCCATTAAAATGGCTTGTTTTGTCCCACCAATAGCCCAAAACCTAATTTACAAAGATATAAAACAGAGAAAAGCAGCAAAACATCACATTTGTGACACTGGAAGCAGCTAATATTTGGCATTTTTGTTTGATAAATGGCTGAAACAATTAAGAAATATTAAAATTGTTGTTGATTATTATCTGTTAGATGTTTTTTTGCACCATATATCTGTTTTCTACCGTTAAACTCTATATTCGCATCTGCTGTTTCAACATCTGCTCCCCTGCGAAACTGTTTGCTTGCATGTATGTCTTCAGTATTTCTGTTATACACCTCTTTTTCTCGGTGTGTTCATGAGTGTGTGTGTGTGTGTGTGTGTGTGTTATTGGTCACATTGCACATTCACACGAACAGTGTGTTGTCCAGAAGTGCCCGCATGCTAGCTTTGTGTGTGTGTGTGTGTGTGTGTGTGTGTGTATGTATGTGTGTGTGAAGAGAGAGTGATCTAATAAGAGTTGATGGTGTACCCGACTGCAGCTGCTCTCACACACCCACTCGCTGTCAGAGGCAGCCACAGAAGAGAAAAGTAGACTGTAATTAAATATATTACACTTATTAAAGTAGAGAGAAAACCAGCTCAGCTAGAATCAAACTCAACAGCAGCTTATGTATAGAAATATAGGACATTAAAGTAGCACTAATTAACTAATGCATCAATAAAACTTGTTTTAATAAACCCAAATATTTAAGTGTTTAACGTACATGATAACAGATTACTTACACATTTGCAATAAACATTTACTTTGTCTGTGATTTAGCGTTTTTCATTAGCATGCCACCACTTATTGATTCAATCATTTATTTACTATTAATTAATAAACAATGTGACAAATCAAACAACAGCTATTGTTACTTGAAAGTCGGATCTGTTTGTGTACTTTGAAGCGAGCGATATAACGGCTTCAGTTCCCCGTCGGAAAGGGCTGTCTGACAGCGAGGTAAAGCGACTGGACGGAGCAGCAGAAAAACATATTTTTGCCACTTAAAAACGAATCAATATCAGTTTAAGTGTTCGTTATATTATAAAAACTGAAACTGTTATATTGCTGTCTTCAAGGCCACCAAACTACATTCATAAAAGCATTAATTTGACCTCTCAGAACACGGGAGTTGCTGGTTTACCGCTGCATCGATCGGTTAGTTTGCTTGTGTTATTGTGTGACTTTCAGATCTGAACTAACGTGGCGTCCACAGCAGTACGTTGCTTAACTTCTGTGCCGGTATTCCTGTCTGCTTCTCCAAACTGGGAGCACGCCGACCGCCATCTAAGTTACTGTATGTAATGTGCATACACTGACTATAAGGATGTATATATGCTGTACATGTGGCAGTGTCATCATGCAGAAACCTACGTCAGATCATATTGGAAAAAGTTTTAGAAGGACTTGAAGGGAAAATAGCATTTTGACACTAAAACATACGTACATTGACCAAAATTTTAATGTTCAGATTTGAATACATAAGGAACACCACTGGTGCCTAACACCTATAGACACAGTTAGAATGGGTTTGCTAATAAGGGAGCGGTACACACTGTACAGACAGACAGACAGACGGGGAGGAAGACAGACAGACACAGAGGGGAACGCTGTACGCTCAGATAAAACTGGGAAGGAAGTCTGAGTGGGGTTGCCATGACAACCACACCCTGCCTCCCTCCCCTCACACACACACATGTACACACATCAACACATTGACCAGTCCGAGGCAGGGAGATGATGGGAAACGTCCGTGTGTGATTATTGCAGCGTGTCTGCAGATAAGAAAATTGTTTTGTGCAGATTGACAATAAATTACCACAGAAGAAGAAGAAGAAGAAGAATCTGTGGCTCGCTATAGTGACTGTGTGTGTGTGTGTGTGCGTCTTTTGTGTGTTGATTTCTTCCTGCTATTGTGTGCAGTCACGTTCCTGTGTGTTTCGGTGTGTGTTTTTGCGTGCTTTGAGGTCAGACTGAGGCTGAAGCCACACAGTGTTGTGTGTTACAGCTGCAGGATAATATATAGATTACTTCTGCTCACATTGTTTTCTGATTTTCTACTTTGTTTTTGCTTGTTTTCTTGTTTTTTTGGTATGACTAGTGCACTCTGCCCAGTGAAACCAACTATCTCCAAATTTTGAGTGTGACTTTTTTTGCAATTCTTCTTAAAGTAAATTATTCCATTTCAAAACTCACTGAATTATTGCTACTGAGAAGATGAAATATTATCCAAAAAGTCCAGTTTGAGTATCACCTTCATTAGTTGGAAGGCTTATTAAGTGCTGAAACACTAGTATATAATACAATAAGACAGGATGTTACATCTCTATCACATCAGCAATCGTTTTATCCTCCACGCCGACGATTGTGAGATAAACAATTACACCATTCATGTTACAAAATACTCTACCAGGAACTCAAGCTTACGTGTATGTGATTGGCCAACACCACAGTGTATTGCTGCATGACGTTGCATGACATTGTGGAAATGTGAAATGTTTTGTCGGTCTGAATAACCTTACAACAAACCTTACATCATGTGTATACAGCCCAGCGTGTCATTTTGACAGACAATGTTGTAAAAATTCTGTCATAATCTATTACTGCCTATCATTTAAATTCAAGTTTTTTTAATAATGATAAGACATAGAGTTAGAGAGAGGACTGAGACAGCAGCACACACGGTGGTGGCGCTCGCTGTGTGTGTGAGTTATTTTAATATTTATTATTATGGCTGTCAATCGATTAAAATATTTAATTGGGATTAATTGCATGATTTACCATAGTTAATTATGATTAACTGCAAATTAATTGCACATTTATTTTTTATCTCTTCAAAAAATGTACCTTAAATGGAGATTTGTCAAGTATTAAATACTTTTATCAACGCGGGAGTGGGCAAATATGCTGCTTTATACAAATGTATGTATATATTTATTATTGGAAATCAATTAACAACACAAAACAATGGCATGGCATGTCTGTAAAGGGGAGACTCGTGGGTACCCGTAGAACCCATTTTCAGTCATTTATCCTGAGGTCAGAGGTCAAGGGACCCCTTTGAAAATGGCCATGACTGTTTTTCCTCGCCAAAATTAACTCAAGCTTGGAGCGTTATTTAGCCTCTTTTGTGACACCTAAGTACCAGTGGATTCCTTAGGTTTTCTAGTTTCATATGATGCCAATATCTTCACTCTATCTTTAAAACAGAGCCCGCCACAACCTAAAAATCATAAGTTGCATCAATGCGTTAAAGACATTAGTGGCGTTAAAACAAATTTGTGTTAAGGCGTTATTATCACCCCTCAAATACCTCAAGAATCCAGCATCAGTCAGGCTCTACACACAGGGTCATGGTTTAACCATAGTGGGCTTTTAAAAAGTATTGAGGTGGTCCTTAGTGTCAATTTGTTCCTTGTTTGTTTCCCAGAGTTTTGATCAATACATGTATAGGTGTATGAAAGGTGTGTGAAGGTTGTTGCGTTTTCTGTTTTATAGTATGTTAAAAATGACAACCAGCGTCACGATGTGCTCCTAACGTCTATCTCTTAAAGTCTTGAGTTTTGTGGGTGTGTTATTTGTGTGTGTTTGCATGTGGTGATCAACCTTTATCCATCACACCCCGCTCGTTACCTGAGGCAGTGAAGAGTCCTGTAGAGACACAGACTCATACTCTGTCTCTTGTCTCTCTGCACACACACATGCTCGTGCACACACATGTACACACTCTGGGCATGCTGTGTCACCAGCGGCAATGAGCGAGCCTTTCACACTGACCCACATAGAGCGAGAGAAGGAGAGAATGGAAGGAGGTAGAGAAATTGGGTTGAGATAGAAAGAAAAGGGGAAGATTGAAAAGAGAGAGAGATAAAGAAAACTGAAGTGGAGCAAGAAGAAGAAGAAGAAGAATAGAGCGAGCGTTTGTTAGATTGCTCTGAATGAAGGACGAGCTGCCTGCCTGTAGTGAAGTGAAGTGTCCTTAACTGTCAGCTCTGATGTTTGAGCTCCATGTAAATGACGCTTTAACATCTGTGTGGCCATATTCAGATTGGGTCTGCCATCTGTAACTTTCTGCACGTTCAGACTGCAGCTGTAGAGTTGTTTCACCTCGTCGTCGGTGGTTTGCCGTGAAAATCAACGGGCTACTGATGTTACTGGCGTTGTCGCCTGGAGAGGTGTAACTCTCTATCTCTCACTTCCAAAGTCCAAAGACACGATCCCTCACTGGCTCCTATATTGACTTGTTAAAGGTTCAGTGTGTAACATCTGGCGGCATCGAGCCATGAGGTTGCAGATTGCAGCCTCTCCGGCGTGCCAAGCGTGTAGAAGAACTTCGGTGGCCGTCGTGAAAACGTGAATGGCCCTCTGTTGTAAGAGTAGCTTTGATCATTTGAAGAATAGCAGAGCCAGTGCGTAGTAGGAGTGTAAAATCCGAAGGCCCGCCGTTCTTTTGAAGGTTGTAGCATGCTCAGTGAAGATACTGGCATCAAATGAAACTAGAAAAACCTAAGGAATTCATTGGTACCAACCATGTCATACTAACTTGTCAGGAAGGAGGCTAAATAACGCTCCAAACTTACGCTAAATTTTGGCAAGGAAAAACTGTCATGGCCATTTTTAAAGGGGTCCCTTGACCTCTGACCTCAAGATATGTGAAAGTAAATCGGTTCTATGGGTACGCACGAGTCTCCCCTTTACAGACAAGCCCACTTTATGATAATCATGTGCAGTTTTTTGAATGCAGTGTGTTATTTTTGCCTATTCTAGTATTTCTGACGTGTTCTTTATACTATGATAGTTTTCCTAGAATTCAATTTAAAAAATCGTGATGATATCACCTTTTACTTTTGGATTTATTACAGCCAGTGATTCGTAAACGTGAACTTAATGAAGCGTGGGCTCTTTGGTTTGATGAATAACTGTGTCAGACGACTGAGGCTGAGATCATCAGTGCTGCAAACTGTTTTACCATTGTGTCATAGAAGCATTGTGAAAATCTCCTGTGGTATTGGATTGTTTCCATTCATTGGTGAGTTGATTGAATCCATTTATTAAATGGTCATCACCATCAAATATGGATTCAAGTTTATTATCAGTCATGAATTCATTCTTTTATAGCTTGACGAGCTTGAAAGTCTCTCACATCTCAAAATAACTTTTCCTTTACTTATGGCAGACTTAGGACCTACTTTTAGGACTAAATTGCTTTGTGAATTATTATTATTATAAGTCTTAGTTAGAAACTGACATGCCTCTTATTTTTCTCCTAACTCAGCCAGTTAGGAGCTACACTTGGCCTCAGGATGTTATGTGAATTCAGCAGCAGGTATCTGCAGTCGTTGGCAAGTGCTTTCCCTTTCCCCAACTACATGCCAAATCATTTAAACTGACTGTCCTCTTTCCTTAGAGAAAATTGTTCTATAAAAATTAATGTGTACAAGACGACACAATTGAGTAATCACACTCTTTTTGTGTCAAAACAGCTTTTTATTATTTGAGAATGTGTATTAATTCCATCTGCTCTTCTATATTATTTTATTTTTGGTCACAAGGAGACATTTAAATGTCTAATCCGACTGGAACGTAGTTTTTTTTCTTTGCACTGTCAAGAATTAAATTCTCCATCGGAATAAAACGGCTAAAAAAGTCTTCTTGGCCTTTAAATCCCCATATCAGCCTCTGAGCTGCACAAACATTCAGCTAAATGCCTCGCTTAATACAACTGATACATGTGTGTGTGGGTGTGTGTGTGTGTGTAAGTATGAGGTCATGCTTGTGTGTGTGCATATGTGTGTCTCAGGTTGCCTTTGCCAGGTTATCTCTCTTACGCAATGTTCTAAAAATAGAGCAGATTCACCTGTAAGGAAATAAAGGGGGGAAGGAGACGTAGAGGAGAAGGGGCAGAAAATAGGAAGCGATAGAAGGATGGAGGTGAAAAGAGACCCTTTTCTCCTTTTATTGAACTATATACTGTTGATTTATAGGGCAGCGTTTATAACCAATATCATAGTATTGATAATGTGATGGTATTTTTGATTGAATACCGAGTTAGCTATTGCTTTAATGTCTCTGTTTTTTATCAGGTTAGCAGTGTTGTGCATCAGTGAGTCAGACTGCTTTGTCTGTTGAATGTCAGACAATTTACCTTCACATTACAGATTGATTATTGATCGATATTATTGACTCTGTAACGTAGACTGTATATAAGAAGTGCACCTAGTCACCGTGATGTCATCCATTGATTTGTGAACTACCGTTGTGAAGCCTCGAGTTCAACATTTTGGCAGTCAACATCTTGGTGTTTTGCAACCAGAAGTGCCACGAGAGGGTGGAGCTCAGTACAACCGAACGCTGAATAAGACATTTTTAAATGACCAAAAAGGTTAGAATTAACTAATGAACTGAAAACTTCTCTTCTCCTAGTAGTCACTTAGTGAAAGTTGCTCCTAGCAGCTTTTTGAATAGGTGTTAAGAGGAACTCAAGTCAAGTCAATTTTATTTATATAGTTCAATATCACTAATCACAAATTTGCCCCAAGGGGCTTTACAATCTGTACAGCATACGACACCCTCTGTCCTTAGAACCTCAATTCGGATAAGAAAAAACTCTCCCAAAAAACCTGTTAATGGGAAAAAATGTGAGGAACTTTTAGGAGGACTTCAGAGGTAAGATCATGGACTGTTTATAAGAAGTGGACGTAGTCACCGGGACGTCACCCGTTGGTTTGGAGACAACTGTTCTGAAGCCTCGAGTTTGGCGTTTTAGGCCGTCGCTATCTTCGTGAAGTGGCGATGAATAAGACATTTTTAGGCGACCAAAATGTTACAATTAACTTTCATGAACTGAAAATACACTGTGAAAGAGTTAAAGTTGTAAGACGAAAACACAGAAAACTCCCAGACCGGACAATGCCGTGGTAGCGACCTGTCAGTCACAAGGTAGCTCCGTCCTAAAGCATCCCCTGCTTTATGGTCTATCTGACTCTAAATGGGACCATAATTTACTAAATGAACATCATGCTGTATTGAAGAAGACTTGAAACTAGCGTTTGAGACCATAAACTCACGTTTACAATGTTTACTGAGGTAATAAATCAAGTGAGAAGTAGGCTCATTTTCTCAATAGACTTCTATACAATCAGACTTATCTTTGCAACCAGACTTTAATCTAACAAAAGGTGGGGGAGAGTTGAGGACAGAGGTTGAGGTGTAGTGGATCTAGTGTCATAGTTCATTGGACACCACTGCTCTCTCACTCACTCACTACTGTTTCATTGACTGCATTCATTTCCTAAAACCATAAACTGAATCTCACCGCTGCTTTGGCCAATCCTCAAGCCTGATGTATAACCTCAACCCTAATCTCGAGCTAAATCGTAACTCTGTACTACCTACGTAACTTCAACCCGAATCAAAAAACACACGCGCATTGTTACACAGCGCGGAGCTCAGATGTCTGGTGTCAGGTCGCCGCTGCCTGTCACGTTGATTGGCATAATTACCTGACCCGTGCTGCCGCGAGTGCGCTGGGAGATAACTGTAGGTCGGTTCAGTCCGGGAGACGAGGATGTTAGCAGCAGAATAAGAGAGAGAAGCTTTGAGGATAATAATGATAAATGTAGGAGCAGGTGGACGGGGAGGGAGGAGAGGGAGGGTGAAAAAGGTGCGTTGGTTTCACCGGCTTCTTGGCTTCAGGTGAGTGATGAGAGCGGCTGTTAACTGTGTCTTTTATAAGCAGCGTTTCTCTGTTAACCAGTAGTGAAACTAATCAATTCTTGAGATTGCTGCTTCATGTGACCCAGTCTAAATGTCAGGCTGGAGCTGAATGGCTCTGACTGCCGCTGCGGGCTGTTCAAGGCTGATTCTCACTTCTGTTGGTGTCAGGTGTTTGTGCAGGTGTTCAGCTTCTGTTGGTGCTGAATACATGTTTTGATATAGATGTTACTCATCATACAAAAGTACCGGGATGTTCTGAAAAATTTACCTTGCTTTTTACCCATAATAATTTAATTTACAATCATAAATGACTACGAAAACTCACAAATATTCACAATTAACATTTTGGAACTTGTGTATTTTTGGCATTTGCTTAGTCAGACGACTAATCGATTGATCGACTAGTTGTTCCCTACCTCTCCGAGTAACATGACCAGCAGTAGAATGGTATTCACGATTCTCCTCAAAGAAAGTAAAAGTTTGACTTTATAAATAATCATTTATAGAACAAAAGTAGAATTGTTTCTTGCAAGTTGTTCTTAAAGTATTGAATATGCACATCTGACAGCTGCTTAAAACTTCATAATCTGCAGAAACACTTCAGAGATTGTGTTGCATATGGAGATGTATTTGCACAATTTCTGATGAAGAAACACACGTTTCCCACTCAGTGCTTTTAACAAACAAGAAATAATGCTTATGACAGCAAAGCATACTGCAAGTAACCACTTAGTTCAACTTTGTTCTTGTAAAAAAGAGTTTTTAAAGAAGTATTTTTCCGTTGAGCAAAGATTTGCCTGCAGAGAGAAGCTGGTTTAACACTAAACCCACACTGGTGCAGTTGTGTCTCTTTTGTCAACCAACTTCTTCCCACATATAATCACAACATCCTCTGCTCCACCAGTCAGAAGATGTTCAATTCCATTCCTCCCACTTGCAGCTGCCTTTCCTATTGTGTGCCTATTACTTTTGTTCTTACTTTATCATTAATCATAAACAGTGTTGGCTGCTTGGCTGTGTCGAGGCACACAGAGTACACAGGAACCAGTTAAATGACTGGTGTGGAGGAGGTTGCACCAGTGTGTGATTGTTACCCACCACCAGAAGCCTGTTTTCTTTCCACCTTAATCACCTGAATACAGCATAAGCAGTTTGTAACGGTTGATCCCTCCCTACATAGTTACTGAGGATCTGTATTTAGAAAACAGTTGAGGAATAACTCAGATTGCATCATCCTCGGTGTGTAGGCTGTGAAATGAAGACGGTATATATGCGCGTATATACAGTATACAGTATATATGTCATCCCACGTTGGATGATGAGACTTCTGTCTAAGTAACCACATTTACAGTTTACTGGTTAAGTTGCTGAAACACACACACACACACACACACACACGCAGCCGATTCTCTACCAATATAATTACTGGATGAGCTGCCGATGCTCCCGCTGTGCCGTCGTCATGGCAACGCTGACAACCCACCTCTGCTGGAAGAAGAAGAGGAGGAGGACGAGGAGGAGGAAGAAGAGGAGGAGGAGAGGAGACAAGGGGGAGGATGAGAAAAGAAGAGCAGAGGAGGAGCAGGAATGAAAAGAGAGGAGATTAGAGGGGGAGGAGGTGATGGTGATAGAGAAGACAAAAAGGAGACAAGAGAGGAGGAAGAGGAGAGCGATTAGTTCCAGAGACAGTAAAGGGGAAAGGAGAGAGAGAGAGAGAGAGTAGGTGGTGTTTGAACTGGGAGCAGCTGCATTCAACTCCACTGTTCAGGGTTCAGTTTAATCTCGTCACCGGAGGCTTTAACACACTGAGTGTGTTTCTGTCTCCCGATCTGACATGTTTAAATGTGACATTAGCCGGGGAGACTCCATTCATGTCAAGATCTGTGAAAATATGTCAGTTTTGGTTGTACAGATGAGTGTTCATCCATTATTTTGACTGTTTGACTTCAATTAATTTAATCTTGTCGAGTCTTGATGCCCTCTTTTAGAGGTCGGCCAATAGTGGGTTTTCAAAGGCCGATATAATAACGATAGTTTGGAGCAGGAAAAAGCAGATAGCTGTATAATTGGTCGATATCTTCTTTACTTCTGCAGCAGCCTGGTCGGCTACTGTTGCATACACCGTTTTAAATAAATCAGTTTTTTATCACTCTGAATTTGATCATTAGTATGAGAAAATCCTGAAGTGTGATTTGGTGGATGTTGGAAAATGTTCTATTTATTTACAGTGGACGATGTGCTGCTCTGTGGTTTATGATTCTGGTGGTGTATTCTGTTGCGCGTCTCGTACATTGTTAAATTAGGAGGATCCTAAAGTGTGCGATTTCATTTCACGAATGGGTAGTTAATAGGGCTGTCAATCGAATCACACATTTTTTGTTTGTTCAAAATGTACCTTGAAGAGAGATTTGTCAAGTATTTAATACTCTTATCAACATGGGAGTGGACAAATATGATGTTTTATAAAGAAAGAATCTGAATACTTCTATCACTGGTCGTTACGTGACATACGGGGTTTGATACCCCAAATGTTTGTTGAGTTTCTGTTCCCTACGGGCATTTAATGTGTGTTTCCACACTTTCTCTCAGACTGGTTGGAGCAAAAAATGATATCAAATTTGTGATGTCACAACTTTTTGTTTGTAGAAAAACAAAACAACCCAGATGAAAGATATGTAGCTCTCAGCCCATAATTATCAGATCAGTGTATCCCGGATTTTGACATGTATTGCTGTGCACCACAGTGTCTTTTTGATGCTACTGATGTTGGTGCCAAAAGTTGGAAATTTAAAATTCAACATTATATATAGCAGCTTGAAAGTTGGTGGCATATTTTTCAAGCTTTCCAGACATTTGATAATGTTGTGATGATTCAACTGGAGCCGGAATTACGCTTCTGTCGACCCGTTGATCCAGGAGGGTTAGGAGACGGTTTCAGGAGACGGACTCGAAATAGAGACGGAATAACCTTTATGAAATTGTATGTACAAGTTACTACTACAACATTCTTGGAAGTCAAGTTGGACTGATAACAGCTTATAACACCTCCAGTGAATGTGCTGACCTTTTGCAACACTG
This sequence comes from Sebastiscus albofasciatus, assembly GCA_916701655.1. Taxonomy (NCBI): domain Eukaryota; kingdom Metazoa; phylum Chordata; class Actinopteri; order Perciformes; family Sebastidae; genus Sebastiscus; species Sebastiscus albofasciatus. The sequence continues at coordinate 51,456 of CAKAOI010046483.1, read as the reverse complement.
ATGAAATGGGTTTTTAATTTGGTACATGCCGATCTCTCAGCATCTCATTTCTCATTCTTTCCTTTATCTCTGCTTCTTATTTCCATTTCATTCTTGACTCTGCATGTAAAGTGTTTTTTCTTTATTTGGACGAATTATTACGTAAGAAGACAAAAACAAACAGCACAGACTATTCCTGGATGATGTGGTGTGATTTGCTTTGTCATTCCTCTTCATCTACATGCTTTTAAACTACATTTATTTTTAGATTCATGCTGCCTCTTACTGCCTTTTTTGTGGACAAATCTACTTAAAATAACTCTGAGGCAAAGTGAGTTTGTGTGTGTGTGTGTGTGTGTGTGTGTGTGTGTGTGTGTGTGCTAACGTGGTCGCTGTGTGCAGACCACACTGCAGATTTTGTTTGTGTTTAGATTTTAGGAGTGAGCCTTAATGCCGGTGATCCTGTCTGCTTTTAGTAGATTAGGACTCACTCAAATATAGTGTTGCCCTTTGACCACTGAATGAGAGTATGTGTGTGTGTGTGTGTGTGTGTGTGTGCGTGTGTGTTTGCATATTTTAAGTGTGTATTTCCATTTACCTTGTTTTGTGATGAGTACGTCTAGTACATCAATGCAGCTGAGTCTTTTTTTAGAAGCTCTGACTTTCCCCTCTCAAAAAACACTTGTTTCATTATGAATAGACGTGCATTCACACAAACACACACAGCCTATTCATTCATATCTGATCAACCATAATCAGGTTATAATAATCCTCACCGCTCAACATTCAGACACGGCAATAAGCAGCAGGTTTAGGTGTGTGTGTTGGGTGTTCAATCAGGATCTCATTTCCATAGTTTTGGCAGTTATTTCTACTAGTTATGATCATAGTTAACTCATAGTTAACTGAGAGCAGCAACACAGTCAGTCAGACCGGTTGTAAACAGTTGACCGGTTGTATTTATGAAAACCTAAAATATCCATTTCTGTAATCCACTCTGTTGGAAAAACTGTGTGCCCACAACAGGAAGTGCAGAAGATTAAAGCTGAATCAGAAAAGTAAAACATTTTCCTTAATTTTCACTTCTTGTTTTATTAAAGTGGTGGAAAGTAACTAACATTTACCCAAGAACTGTTAAGTATATAGATTTAACTATCAAAAATGTATTAAAGCATTTGAAATTGGCTCCACCTCAACCAGCAATAGACAAGGTCTGAAAAGTGAAGCCAATGCAGAAGTGCCTTTAACTTGCATTCTTTCTAATAGCCAGCAGGGGGCGACTCATCTGGTTGCAAAAAGAAGTCTGATTGTATAGAAGTCAATGAGAAAATGAGCCTACTTCTCACTTGATTTATTACCTCAGTAAACATTGTAAACATGAGTTCATGGTCTCAATCACTAGTTTCAAGTCTTCAATACAGCATGATGTTCATTGAGTAAATTATGATCCCATTTAGAGTCAAATAGACCATGAAGCAGGGGATGCTTTAGGATGGGGCTACCTTGTGATTAACAGGTCGCTACCACGGCATTGTCCGGTCTGGGAGTTGTCCGTGTTTTCCGCAAACCAATGGGTGTCGTCACGGTGACTATGTCTTATATACAGTTTATGATATAAACAACAAATCAACGCAAACCACAAACAAGCTCAGTCTGCTTTTACATCCTGTTACCTTCATACATTCTGTAGATTCGGTTTCTGTCTTTTGGTTTCACTTCCAAACAAGTGGTTTCAATAAAACTGCGGGTTCGTTAACACAACCTGTCTGATCGTCTGACCTCTCGGGTTACTTCCCTTAATGGACTCGCTGCTACAGTAGCATGTTGTCATGTCATCAGATCTCAGCGGTTCTGACTGCAAGTCATCAAACCTAAAGGAAATGAGGATTACAAAACACTTCAACAATAACACACCCTTTATCAGTGTGTGTGTGTGTGTGATCCCATTATATATGGCATATGTCCAGTCACCATACGTCCTTGCATTTGTGCTGTTGTCACCCACGCTATACTATTTATATCCCAAGAGTCGTGAGGGTGAGTACATGCAAATATATGTGTGTGTGTGTGTGTGTGTGTGTGTGTGTGTGTATGTCAGGGTGTGTCATCAGGTTACAGAGTGTGTAAGTGGACTCCTCTTTGTCCTGGTTGATAATTTTAGACCGACGGCCACTGAAACTTTCAACAGGAGGGTCAGATGCTCCGATGCAGCCTTTTCCACTGACAGACACACACATCCATTCATTCCTACAATTACCAATTTACTATAAAAGGCGTGTCTTCTAATTCAGGAATTCTGCATTTTCCAGATCTGCAAAAGCACGGGAGTTTGCGGCTCCACGCAAATAGCCTTTGATCACACCGCGTACAGCGTGCCGTGACGTTCAGATCTAATAAATAAATCTCTTGACAACGCAGAATAAACAGCGCTGTCTGTGGTCCTGAAATAACAATATGTTTCAGATCCATCTCATGGCGCCGGGCCTGATAGTGGTGGTTGTGACGGTGATTGCCTTCTCGCTGATGTAATGTTACACGCTAGGTTTCTCCACCAAATAAGTGTATATATATCTGGCCACTGAATATTGGGCCACTTACACTCACTTGGGCGGTGATGTAATGGGTACAAACTGGGATGAAGGAGTTGTTGATGGTGAATAAATCAAAGAAATAGATAATAAACATATAGATGACAGAGAATGAGAAGAGGAAGTATAATAGGGCGAGAGTCAGAGACTGAAACATGCTGAGAGAGAGATAACTGCTGACTCATCCGCCGACAGAACAGATCCGTCTCCGTCACCCCACAAAGTGCTGCTGGCAGTCTCTCCTCCAAGCTGTTCCCACTTCTCCTCCACCAAATATCTGCAGCTGAACCCACTGAAATGTGGTCTCAAACCACCGTGAATAATTAATTTACATGCTGAAATCTAGTTCTCTCTGTGGTGAGAGAGCTGTGTCATAATACACGAGGATGACAGGGTGGATTTGTCTCTTTACAGGCTTTTGTTTGTGATTGTTAATAAGGTTTCTTGTTTGTTTTGTGTTGTTTTTTAGGAAAGCGATCTCCCGTTCAGGCCTTCAGCACCTCGGTCCCCCTCAACCCTCCCTGCCTCCTGCATCCAACGGACCCAACAAGGACCTGCATACCGGCGTGGACTGGACGGTCAGACATGCACATACACTTCTTGTTGTTTATGTGTATTTATTGCATTATGTTTTGCTGGAATTTACACCTACAGACTTATACATCATGCATATACATTAATATGTGTTCAAATACTGCACAAGAAGACAGTTGTCCCCGTCTCCGCTGTCTTTATTCTCTCCGGCTGACTCACTGAATGACATTTGGATTTTCAAGCCAGCAGATTTGTTAGCAGACTGGTTTCTACAGCCGTATGTTCATGTGGAAACGCAAAGCAGCAATTATCTTTTTGGCTTTTTGATCATTAGTAGAAAATGTCTTGATAACTGAGCGTGGGGGGAAAAAAGTTTTGTGAGTCAGGACTTTATGAAATGTGACTTTTTTATTTATTTTATTTGAATTTAATGGATTTCATGTGCTTCTCAAAGCTAAACAGACAATTTAAAACTCTTTGAAATGTAGCAAAGACCCAACGCTTAAGGAAATGCCAAGTTGATGTGGAAAGCACTCGGAAAAAATGTCATGAAACAACTCCGCAAATTACACAGCAAAGGTCAAAAAGTGCAACAAGACATTTTCCTTTCCACTGAAATCCATGTGAATAAAAATAGGACATTGGTAAAGACATTTGATCGCGGGCGACCCTGACCAACTTTACTGTCTTTCAGAGGCTCTAGTAGGTTCAGTTTTAGGGCTAGAGTGAAGCTAAGGGTATCATATGAAACTAGAAAACCTAAAGAATCATTTGGTACCCGTATTATAAAACCAGGTCCAGGAAAAACAGACATGGCCATTTTCAAAGGGGTCCCTTGACCTCTGACCTCAAGATATGTGAATGTAAATGGGTTCTCTGGGTACCCACGAGTCTCCCCTTTATAGACATGCCTACTTTACGATAATCACATGCTGTTTTTTGAATGCAGTATAAATGTGTTATTTTCTCCTATTCTAAAATTATGTATTTGAATATTTCTGCACACTGGGGTCCCTAAACAGTCTTGAATTACATAAATTGGGTCTCACTGTAAAGCTGAGACCCTTGTTGATCCAATGAGCCCAACTGTATTCATGTGTGATGATGTTAGTCCCCATAGTAGCCATTTCATTGTAGTGAGACCATTTGAAACTTGACCTCATTGTATAAAATGACCTGTGGTGACCTCTAGGATAATCACAGCCTCAAGAAACTTTACAGCCACAAACTAGAGACCTAGAGCATTCAGAGGATGGATGACTTTCCTAGATAGATTCACAAAAAGGGGGTTTCAGAGCAGTTTACACAACAGAAGTGCTCGCCATCCAATTGCCGAAAAATTCAATTCTTGCAGAAATCTCAAAATGTCAAAAGTTTTTGATACCAAATCACAGCATGGCTTTTTCTATGGTGTTCCTCAAGGTCTTGGTGTCTTAATGTGGTATTTTTGAGGGATTATTAATCATTTATATCAATTCTCCAGTGGTAAAAAATGGTTAAATTTAGCACCAAATCTGTGTAACAAATGACATCAACCTAAAAATTGCTGCAACAACTTATGAGACATAATAGAGCATGGGGATGGCTATCATAATTATAACATAATGTTCTTAGCCCTTATTTACTTTTACAATCTTCAGGTCCCCAGTTTTCAGATGATGTACACCACTTCTATGTGACATCTACTGTTGACCTGCTATCTCCCCCTAAAAAACCCCTGTACCCCCATATAAATTACCAAAATGGGTCTATTGTGGGTCTCAGAGGGTAAAACCAGTTCTGTAAACAACTTTTCAACTAGTTTTTCTAGCAAAATAACACAAAATATTTGTATATTGCATCACAGTTTTTCAGGAAATCCACTGCACATTCAGTCATTCTGGTCTGCAGTTACAAAAACAATCTAAGATCCAGTTAGAACTGATTTTATTGATAGTCTGGCCAGAAATAACCGCTGCCAACTGTACCTTGTTAGCAATGAGCTCAACGGAAGAAAGGCAAAGCTTCTAATTTTATCTTGATTCAACAAGAAAAGAATGATTGTGACAGAGGGAGGTTTAACTTAGAAAGAGAAGGAAACAAACAAGGATCAAAAACAGCCTCAGAAATACTTCATTTAAAAGAATCAGCTAAAAATACATCCTGTGTAATCCAGTTCAAGAACAAGGATGTCAGTGTGGGAGATTTAAAGTCTCACTTTTTGGATTAGACTGTAAAGTTACACACTGAGTGACTCATCCATCAATAATGAATATTAAATAAAACGTGCTGTTTTATTAATTGGAAGGTGTTAGTAGACAAACCCACATCTGAGGTTCCCCTCTGGCTCGGTCTGCAGGGACACTTCCACCACGTCATCGCTGGCCTTTAGCTCTCTGCATGACACACTTATATATAATCACTCTACTTAATCACTCATTAATATACACTTAGGAGTTAGTTTACTACGGCGTTATGGCCCCTTTAGGTGCTAATGAGTCAGATAGTGTTTGTCCGTACTCACTATATGCCAAGGTTTTAGCAAAATGACAGAAAAGAGGCATAACTGCAAACTGATTTTTGTATTTTTTTGCGTTCTTACAGTATGTAGGATCACAAGATATAGGAGCAGGAAATGCAAATGTATACAAATGGCCAATGACAGGGATTGTTTGTACTGTGGCAGAGGTGATTATGGCTGTGGTTTACCATCAGAGAGAAGTGAGAGAGAGATTAGAAAAAGATCAGACAGCTTCTTTTCTTATCTGAGTCCAGCTCTGTTTGGTCACTAATCATCAATATTTCAGTAATCACTATATGAGAAATACATCTTCAAAAATGCAACTAATTAGGAGAAATGTGTACTGCACTTAAACAACTAAAACATCTTTGTTTAACACACACAAAAAACAAGGCAAAATGATTATTTTTCAGGAGTTTTCTCATCTTTTTATCCCTTCGTTACCCCCCACTAATTCTTTTATTTTAGCTTTAGAGACCTTAACAAGTAATTCCATGAGACTGTGGAGCCTCCAAACTGAATACTAAAACCAATATTTTATTCTGCTACCTTGCATTCATTAAAAGCAGCATAAAACAGATGTAAAACTGATGTGACAGACCAACCAAAGTAATAATACTAATGCAGTAGCCTGATGCAGACCATTATGAGTGATTGATCTGTTACCTACAGTATTTTTACTGCTGTGTATTCTGCTTTGAACAGTATCTTACAGCAATAATCCTGCTATCACAAGCGCATTTTACTCCATATTTAACCTAGTATTATTATCATAATTGACCATCAAAAATAAATTAATTCAACTTCTGAGCAGCTTGTTGAGCTGACAGACTCATTTAAGTATTATTAGTTTAGTTTAGGGCTGCTCGTCACTCTGTGTACATTTGTAGTATCAAGCCAGATAAAAAAATGTATATAAATAAAATATAAGACCTGGTCCTGATGACATTATAAATCAACCACTAAGACACAAACACCTTCTGAAAGCTGCAAGATGAACCTACTGTAGTGACACATACTGCACATACATGCAGTCACACACGCGTACATGTTTACATGCGTATAGGTGTGTGTTTGCACTTGAATCAGCAGCTCCTGCAGTGTTTTGATTAGCACCTTACATTAACATGCACTGCGAAATTACCCGCCTCCTCAGCAGCGTCAATTATGTGCTTGACACACTTGTTGACCGCTTTCACTGCCGAGTGTTTATGTGCATATGGTTGCAGTTTAATGTGAGTGAGAGATGTAGAGGGATAATGGGAGTTATTATATCATTATTTCCCCTCTCTCTCTCTCTCTCTCTCTCTCTCTCTCTTTCCTTTCCCTGTCGGTGTCTCTGCAGGAGAACGCAGCCAACGGGGATCACCTGTGGATGGAGACGAGTTGTTCAGGAGAGCTCTGTTATCTCGGAGAGGACACCTGCCTACTAAAGACCGCAGTGAGTAGTTACACACTTACCACTCCTGTGTGTGTGTGTGAGATTGATTGCTGAATCATATGGTTTCCTTATGGTCCAATAGTACGTGTTCTGAGGCCTGGTACTGGTCTGTGGTCCAGGGGTTGGGAGCAGGCGTCAGCCTCTGGGTCTGAAAAGTGAAGCCGATGCTGAAGTGCCTTAAACCTGCATTCTTTCTAACAGCCAGCAGGGGGCGACTCCTCTGGTTGCAAAAAAGAAGTCTGATTGTATAGAAGTCTATGAGAAAATGATTTGATTTATTACCTCAGTAAACATTGTAAACATGAGTTTATGGTCTCAATAACTAGTTTCAAGTCTTCTTCAATACAGCATGATATTCATATTCATATTCATATTCAGTAAATTATGGTCCCATTTAGAGTCAAATAGACCATAAAGCAGGGGATGTTTTAGGGTGTGGCTACCTTGTGACTGACAGGTCACTACCACAGCATTGTCCGGTCTGGGAGTTGTCTGTGTTTTCGTCTTACAACTTAAACCCTTTCACAGTATATTTTCAGTTCATCAAAATTAATTATAACATTTTGGTCGCCTAAAAATTGTCGTTCAGTTGTACTTAGTAAAAAAAACAAGATGACCAAACTCGAGGCTTCAAAATCATGAACCACAAGTCCACAATGGGTGACGTCACGGTGACTACATCCACTTCTTATATACAGTCTATGGTTGGGAATGGGAACCTATGCTTTAACCTCATCCTAAAATCCTATAGCTGGTCTGTGTTGATCAGTTTAACATCCAGTTGTGTGTTCCATATTCTACAGCTATCAATCTATATGCCAGTAACTCATTTGTAGTTGAATATATTTTGGATTAGATGCTTTTTTCACATATCAATTTCTCAATTTCGGTCTATTCCATCCCCCCTTCATGATTCACAAAGTCAAATGATGGTCCCTCACAGTTCATAAACAGAGCAGGTGGCCCCAGCACTCTGGAAATGGAGCGTATTGTATGTTTCTATTCTTAAATGCAGTCTCATAGTTTAGCGTTATTTTAAACAGGATGCCAGACTCTCATTCAGATGATCCATGTCTTGAAAGCAGCAGAAGAAATCACTCGGAAAGCAGAGAATGTGAACGTTCAATTAAGTATGCACAGCAATGTAGAAAGTGTTTAAATTACAGTTATCATGGACCCTCTCTGAATCCTCACACCTCTTGCAAGGCACAACAGCACCTGGAATTGGAGGACTTAGAAACAACCTTTCATACTAATAACATAATGACATATCTGGACATTTTCACTGATGGTATGTAATTACAGTACCGTGGTGTAGACTGCTGCCTGCAAGACGGAGCTGCAGCCAAAATAACCTCCCTATAATCTCTCTGTCATACGTTTAATTAGATAAATATTCCGCCAGAGCTTTCAGCTTCTTAAAAGGACAACGTGACCGCGGTGGAGATTGTTTTGACAAGTCATTCCTACCTGCGCTCAGCTGGATATGATTTAGTCTTCATCATCACTTGTCAGTCTGAAGGATGCTGCAGAGGCTTTAAACTCAGCACTGAAAGTCATGTGAGATTCATGCTGGAGAAATGTGAGTCAGTAGACTATTTTGCAGTAATGCTAGTTTTTCTACTCAGTGAAGAAGTGCAAAACACAAACCTAGGAAAATTTGAACTCTCTAGCAAATGAAGAATTCCGGCAAAGCTTGTTAATCAACTTGTTGTGTTACTGTATTTTTTTAAAAAAGCTACACTATCTCTCTCTGATTTGAATTAATGCAAAAATTGTAGATGTCAAAACGATGATTGTGAGAGAAACAAACCAGATAAAAATTTAAAAGAAGCCAACCTCCCTCCAAAATATGACATTATACAGTAGAGCTGAAGCAATTGTTCAATCAATTCAGTAGTCCATCGACAGAAAATTCATCTGCATTCAGCAATTTTTAACAATCTTTTAATCGTTTGTTGTTTTTGTAAGAAAAAGATGCTAAACCTTCCCTGGTTAAAGCTTCTCAAATGTAAAGACTTGCTGCTTTTCTCTGTCATGTTTTTTTTTTGTGATTAATTAATTTGCGATTATTATGCAGCATAAATTTTTGGGGAATGATGTTTTCTGAGCTTTCGAAACTGCGAATAAGGGCATCAACAAATCAAGTTGTTAGGAATGGGTTAAGATGCGTCTATATTTATAAAACAACAACATGGTGGCTCCGTAGTCTGAACCAAGACGGCAAACTTCATTATTCCTTTCAACCTTGACAAAGGCCAGACTAGAGTATTTTGTATTTTTGTGTTGTTTATTCGCCCCCCGTGTGAAGGCCTTTAACTTAACATATTTGGCTTTTGGACTGTTGACCGGAGAAAACAAGACATTTGATTAGGTCAATGATGATCAATTTGACCTTTTGGGCCTCAAACAGTGAAATCTAAATGAAACCATCTGAAAAGTTTAGAGGGGAAATATCTCACCTATTTGGTGGAACTGTTAGACATCTGAAACATGACAGGAAGCCTCAACTAGACTCTGATTTATTCGTAAGGAGTCACTGGCCAGAAAGGTTAGGGAACCACAGCTTTAGTCTTTATCAATGTATCTTGTTTTAATATAAACTCATCTAATTGTTTTTTCATGTGAAAATCTTCATTTGAAAAGTATCTAGAGCTGTCAAATAAATGTAGAGGAGTAAAAAGTGCAGTAGTCCTTTCTGGAATAGAGAGGAGCAGAGGTATAAGGAGCTAAAAATGGAAATAAATTAAATAAGTAAATAACGTAAAGTACAAGTACCTCAAAATTGTAAAAAAAACGTGTAGTTTTTGAGTGAATGTTCTCCCATAATCTGCTTCTTCCTGTAAGCGGTAAAATATCACTAGTGTATTGAATGTCTCTGCTGCCCGTGCTCACCCTCTGAGACTGTAACTGTAACACTAGAGCCAAACAAGCAAACCACTGGCCCTTAGGTAATTATGTAATGGGGGATACTTACTTTCCTTTCCTTCAAAAAAGTGGCCTTTTAAAGACTTCTTGAATTACTTGAGTTGCTTAACTGTCTGCTAACAAACTCTTTAAAAACCATGATTGTAGGATTATGTAAACCCTCAATACAAAAGAGAAGATGATAAAGATTTCGATCAGCCAACGTGTGGTCGACAAGTTCCTCCACCGACGTTGTTGTCCAAGACCAATCATTCCCCTACATGCTGTCAGTCAGAGCATCTTGCTTCATTAAAGTGATGTGTTTCTTGTTAAAAGAGGATTTTTGTGGTGGGACTTTTGCACTGTGAGGACATTCAGAGCTGCTAACCAATGAGATTATGAGAGTGAAAGGCTGTGAAAGAGGAGCTCTGTGCCATTAAGTGTTGCTCAGTGTGACAGTTCAGAGTGAACCCATTGACACCGCACCATTATCAGCTGTCATATTACACTATTTACCTATTACTATAGGAGTAGTTTATGTGTTGTAAGACGAAGGGCAGCAGGGCAATATCATTCATTGAAGCACGCTGGCATCTTTAATGCCTATTATTTATCATTGTCAGTCACACTGTGTGATAAATGGCTGGGGTTATCTCTGAGCCATCTTACACCTGCACAGTTATCGTTAATTCACTGTTAACAAACCATGAAATTATAATTAATAATGTTTACTAATTAGTAGCAATGGTATAATTTCTTATTTTAACAGTTTTTTGTTGCACACATTATAACATTTGATATACTGTAAATATAAGTATCTCTATCATGATTACAAAATGATTTGTAAACCTTTAAGAAATTATTTTTAAAACATCTATAAATATGACTATCAGGTGTTGTGTGTTTTGTTGTTGTGTATCTCACGGCTCTCTGTGCTGTGTGTCTGTTTGCTCCTTTAAGAAGTCGGCTCCCAGGAGGAAATGTGCTGCCTGTAAGATCGTTGTTCACTCCGGCTGCATAGAGCAACTAGAAAAGGTATCTCTCACACACACACACACACACACACACACACACACACACAGAGTTAATCCTACATTTTAATGCAGACTTTACCCACTGTCATTAAAGATAATTCAATTTCTAAAACATGTTCATGAGGGAGTTCTCTGCAGCATTGTTCCTGTTGAACCACATTTAGGATTAAAATGACTGCGGGCAGCTTACGGAGGACAGATGCATGCTGGGAACGGTACCCAACCCTATATATATATGCAAGCTACCGACCTGCTAACGTACATGTAGCAATATACTGAATAGAAAAATGTGTGCTGTCTCCGAAAATATCTGAAAGTTGTGTCTAGTTTGACACTATTTGAGATAATAATTGAGATGTTTTCAGTGTTGATTTTATTCCTTTTATTAAATGTAGACATTGTGAAAATGTCACAGTCGTCCTGCCCACGTCCTGACCTACAGTATTTGATTTAATTTCACCACAGTGACTAAAACAGCAAGATGTGTGTCTGTAAAAATAAACAATATACTGTAGTTCAAAGGTTTGTATTAGTGTAGATGATGTAGCTGTTGAATATTCATGTTGTTATATGCCATCCTGGTAATAATATTATTTGGAATAGAACTGACATAATTTGGTATTTTGTGCTGATATTCATTGTTTGTTTATTTCGTCTGTGTCTAGATTAACTTCCGATGTAAGCCGACCTTCAGAGAGGGAGGATCCCGCTGCCTCCGAGATGTAAGTGTGTGTCTGTGTAAATATGTGCCTTTATACAAGTGAGAGAATCATTTTTTCGTGTCCTGTTTACTGTGTGTGAAGAGAAAACGTTAACATAATTATCATTTCTTCCTCTGACAGCAAAACATACTGAGACATCACTGGGTTCACAGACGGAGACAGGAGGGGAAATGTAGACAGTGTGGAAAGGTAAATACAAACAGGCACACACATTATGTTGTTCACAGTTATTATTGTTCCTACAGACTGACTTCAGTGTGTTTCTGTTTTGTTTCTGCAGAGTTTTCAACAGAAGTTCTTCCACAGTAAAGAAATAATCGCCATCAGTTGTTCCTGGTGTAAACAGGCGGTGAGTCATTCATCCTCTGTAATAATTCATCACTGTAGATTAATGAAAAGATGCACTCATATGGTATCTGGTGAAATTAATACATTGTGAAGGACACTTTACTAGAAATATATGACTTCAAGTATGAACAATATGAGTAACAGTCTGAGTCACATGTAATAAAGAAATACTGTTTAGTTACATTAATGAATAACCTTAAATCTTAAATATACATACATATACTACGTGTATAGAATGTTTCTGTGCTTCAGTCCACATGCATGTTATCAGGAATCTCCAGATGATGTTTGTTTTTCAAATTAAAAGCCCCCAACTCTCACTGTATGTTACCAGAAAACTAGGGATGGACCTAATATTTCAAAATAAAAGTGTATTCTACCCCAGACACACCAAGCCGACATCAAAGAACCAGTGGCGTTGAAGGCCGGCTGTTGCGTCGCCTCATATCGCCTTTGTTTTGGCCGACAAGTTGCACTCGAACACACCGCAAAGACTACAGCTGACGACCAGTTAGCACGTACGTTCTGCGCCTGCGTGAGAGGAAATGACTCTCCACACCAGCAGGCAGCGTTAGTCTGTATTCATCATTCAAAAAGGGAAACAGGAAGACCGAGGACAGGCGAATATACAAGCCGTTGTTATGATACGTACATGAAACAAAGTGGCGTTTGCCGACCATTTTCACACCACTCTCACTCACCACTTAGCTTCATTCCAGATGGCCGTGTCGTTGTGAAAATATCCATGTGTTGGAACGATCAGATGCGTCGCCGCTGATTCAACATGAGAAATCGGTCGAAAAACCTCCGACATGGGCTGACTAGAGCTGACAATGTAGGCCGACAGACGCCCACCGACGGCCCCAAACTGTCCGACGGCCGACCGCTGGCTTGGTGTGCCAGGGTCTTAAGATGTGTACTTTGTCTTTGGTGAAATTATTGATTTAATGTGATGAATAATAACAAGGCGTGTTTTTGTTGCAGTTCCACAACAAGGTGACGTGTTTCATGCTGCACCAGATCGAGGAGCCGTGTTCACTGGGAGCCCACGCTGGAGTCATAATACCACCCTCCTGGATCATCAAAGTCAGGAAACCACAGGTGCACACACACACATATAAACACACATATAAACACACACACACACTCACACACATACACACACTCCCATTACAGACGTCCCTCACCAGTCAGTCCACTGGTTGATAAAGTTCACTAGCTGTCATTTTGTGACGGTAATGAGAAACGACTTTGTTGGATCTAAATTTAAAACTCTAAATGAAGACGTGTGTCAAAACTGTGTGTGTGTGTGTGTGTGTGTGTGTGTGTGTGTGTGTGTGTGTGTGTGTGTGTGTGTGTGTGTGTGTGAGTGTGTGTGTGATTTTGGCTATGATGTGATATGAGCTGACACATGTCTGGTCTGTCTGAGGGAACTCTGGGTTTGTGTCTCTGTCATCACACACACACACACACACATACACATACACACACACACACACATATATCCCTCAGTCACATCACATGCTTCATTGCACTTTTAATTACCATCACAAGGGACACGGTGACAGTGAACTAACCGTTGAACTCTGTGTGTGTGTGTGTGTGTGTGTGTGTGTGTGTGTGTGTGTGTGTGTGTGTGTGTGTGTGTGTGTGTGTGTGTGTGTGTGTGTGTGTGTGTTTACCCTAGAGCTCACTTAAGAACTCTGCCAGGAGAAAAAAGCGGACATCTTTCAAACGAAGGACAAGCAAGAAGGGACTGGATGTAAGTAACACTATGAAGGAGACTGAATGTTAGTGTACGACGTGCTTTTTAAGTGTATACAGAAGGTCCAGATTTAGATTATCACCTGATCAGACTAATACGTTTTACTGACCCATCATGTGCGCACATTCGTTTATGTCGAGTGATTTATTTAACTCCAAACACCAAATCAAAGCAATGAATTTTGACCATATGAGGTTTGCCGGCCACCCACTTTGACAACACAGATCAATGAACCTGGATTAGTGTTCGTGTAAATGTATTACCAGGGGTACAACTAATTTTAATCATCATTAATCTGTTTTATTCGACAGACAGAGAATGTCTAAAGGGGTAAACGTTAACTACACAATACATGAACTAATCGGACCCCAAAATTGATGCTAACGCTAGCTGTTGTGGCTAGTCCCGTTCCATGACCAACATATGACATTATCAAGTGCATATCAGCTACATTAGCATCTTCATCGTATCCCAGCTGCTGGGCGAAACAAAAAAAAAAAATACACACTTGATTATTATGCAGAATGACGGCGATCAGTTGGAACAAAGGATTTCATTGGTCAAACATATCTCTGCAGGAGAAAATCCGCTGAAATCTCATCTCATCTGCAACCGCTTATCCCGTTAGGGGTCGCGGGGGGGCTGGAGCCGATCCCAGCCGACATTGGGCGAAGGCGGGGTAGACCCTGGACAGGTCGCCAGTCCATCGCAGGGCTGACACATAGAGACAGACAACCATTCACGCTCACATTCACACCTATGGGCAATTTAGAGTCAACAATTAACCTAACATGCATGTCTTTGGACTGTGGGAGGAAACCAGAGCACCCGGAGAAAACCCACGCTAACACGGGGAGAACATGCAAACTCCACACAGAAGGGCCCCAAGCCGGATTCGAACCTGCAACCCTCTAGCTGTGAGGCGCCAGTGCTAACCACTGCACCACCGTGCAGCCCCTTTCCTTGATTATCAAAATTGTCGGGGATAAATTTTCTGTTCATTAACTAATCGATTAGTCATATCAGCATTATGTATCACATACTTTATTTATTTTTCCACCTTTTGCACATCTTTCTTTATCTCTTTCTTCCTTCAGGAGTCTAAATGGCGTCCGTTCATGTTGAAGCCGCTCCCTTCACCTCTCATGAAGCCCATCTTGGTTTTTGTCAATCCCAAGAGTGGAGGCAACCAGGTCAGCACACTTTGAAATGTTTTATTTTTATCTGTTTGAGATACCTTTAAACTTTGAACCGGAACAGTATCACTGAGGAAGTTCCTGTAACATAATTTATTTCATGTCACCAATTAATCGCTTATCAAAATAGTTGACTATTAATCCATTAATTGTTGCAGCTCTACCAACCAGTATTATTATATCAGCACTACTTTCTCTATGTCTATAAATAGTTTAATTTGTTTAACAACTTAACAGCCTTTAATGAAGACTACCATACAAGACATATCAACATGCATCATGACATTATCAGATTCTAATATGTCTTTTATTAATTTACACCTCCACTGACTGTACGGGTCTCAACAGAGTGTCAGTGGCTGATTTGTTTAATTAATTTAATGATATAAATGCCAGTTTGAGCCAGTCAGTACGTGAGTTATTACAATCTGCGACGACAGAACGTTTAATTGGGAAGATGTCAGTTAAAACCGGTGAAACATGGTGATGTCACCAAGGAACATATTTGCATAATACCTGCCTAGCGGCTAGTTTGGCACACCCTCAAACAAAGCTAGTTAGGGTGGAGCTGGAGCGGAGTTTTTTGAACATTAAAGCATGTAAACATGTTCTAGAAGAAACCCAAAATACAAGTATGCACCTGAAAATAGGCATAATAGGTCCTCTTTAAGTCCTTGTCAAGTAGTTGTACGAAAACCCTGACTGTAAATGTCTCTCTGTAGGGTGCCAAGGTGTTACAGATGTTCATGTGGATCTTGAACCCTCGACAAGTCTTTGACTTGTCACAGGGGGGGCTACGAGAGGCGTAAGTACCCTTCAGTTGGGCTTTTATTAAAATTCACCCTCTTTAACACACTGGGTCAACGTGACATTGGTTTTGAATAGACTGACTAACTTTTGTACTCTGCTTTATTTAACTAGAAAATAATTCGCTTGTAGAGAAATTGTGTTTTTTTTATAGCCACATTTCTACTTGGATCTTCATTTCACATCATACTATTATTATTACAATCCACTGCTGTATGTTTTGTTGTCATTATCCTCTTTTATTATAATAATCTGCTCAATCTGTCGAGCAATTTTCATTAAACTTTGACCACTTACACCCACTCAACACCAATCAGCCTCTTTTACTCTCTGCTTTATGTGTGATTTGTCAGGTTGGAGTTGTATCGGAAAGTGCCAAATCTGAGGATCCTTGCCTGCGGAGGCGACGGCACGGTAAGACTCCATTCTATTATGATCCAGGAACAGATGCGAATATTCTTAAGCAATGGCAACATGGGCCACCAAGCTCCTAAATTTGGTCGCCAAAGTACATTTTTGGTGTAAACTTATGTAAAAACAATACAGAAAAGGCAATTTAATGCCACTTAACACAGCCTTCCTTAACTGTGGCATTAACAGAATGAATATATGTAATTATTTATTTATTTAAATGTGTTCTCTCACAATCTCTCAGTGCACACACTACAAAAGATACAGACTTTATTATCTTTTTTGCATAAGAACCCACAAATAATTTGAAATTAAATAGATTATTGTATTTTTATGTAAATATTTGCTTTGTTATTTATTTATTTTAGTTATTTTTTTAATTCTTGGCATCAATAGGTTTAATTATGTATTATAAGCTGTGTTAGGAAGATAAACAGATCATATTTCTCTCTCTATTATCTGTTTTATATTGCTGTGAAAACATCTCCTTCAAACAACTGGCTTTATTCAAGTTTCTCACCAAAACCATACATTTTACAACATTACATTTGAACACATTATGATAACGTTATAATTTACCTTTTGCCAATACTCATTTTTACTGAATAGAGCCTGAACGCATCATAATGCCCTCATTTCAAAATCACAAATCAGCCGTTCCTCGTCCTTTGCAGCGCTTTCAAAGCGAGCGTCGCATTCAGTATACAGTTTATAGATTTTAAGACACGGACACCGTAATCTCACACTCAGTCTCATTCTCAAGAGCTACATGATAATACTGGCTGGCCACAGGGGATCATCTACAGCGGATATTTGGTGGCCACAGAGTAACTTTTTGTGGCCAAGGGGACATCGGTTAATGTCGAACCCTGATAATGTATTTCTATGTGTTCTATTGTTAAACGTATACTTTCTGTGCATGTCTCTGTGTAGGTGGGGTGGATCCTGTCCACTCTAGATGAGCTGCAGATGAACCCCCAGCCTCCGGTCGCTGTTCTTCCTCTGGGAACAGGAAATGACCTCGCCAGGACGCTCAACTGGGGTGGGGTGAGTTCCCAGCCTTGACTTCTGAGCGGCAGGACGTAGCGGCTTCTCCTCCCTGACTGCAGTTATTTATTCATATGTTTAGATGTTTATCCACATCATGATTAGAATAAGTCATTGCAGTCATTGCAGCTGGGACATTATATTAAGATACAGATAAGAAAAATAACATAACAACACCAGCACTTCCAACATACTTAAATAGAGGTATAGGTATCTTAAAAAACAATGTTATGACCTAGACACATATAAAAGAATGAAAATAGCTAATAAGTAAATTTAAATGAATGTCTAATAAGTGTTAAATATGAACAAATATTGATATGTAGTAAAAAAGAAATCCAATATTTCCCTCTCAGACACCACTGGGAGTGACAGAAAAACTCACCCACATTCCAGGAAGTCTGCGACAGACGTCTTCCTGCGTCACTCTTCCTCTAAACCCGACATGTAGCCATTGTCTGACCTCTCAGAGGCACAACACGTCAAGTAAAGATGACAGGGTTCCTTTAAATTGATCCTATCCTGTCTCTGTTCTGCGTTAGTGCTGCATATAACAGTTACTCTTCCTTTATGCATTAAAACCACATTAGTGCAACGCAAAATCACAGCTAAAAAAAGCTAGAAAATCGAAGCTGACTAACCCAGAAAAGGCGGCATAAACTTATACAAGTCAAATTTGATGAACCATCCTTCTGTGCGAGGACACTTTGGGCTCTTACAGCTTATTACTAAAATAAAGTAATAATAATAATAGAGTCCTGAAGCATATATTGCATAACTGTACTGCAACACAGAAGAAGAGACCTTTAAGAGCACCCACATGCTTTCATTTGACTTCTCTGTACACCAGTTATATGTGGGATTGTAGCGAATGACAATACATCAAATATCTCTCTGCATGAGTCAAAACCTGAATTTCAGTTATTTTTCTGATGATATCAAATGTTTCCACATTCATTTAGTAATCAAAATCTATTTAAATATACATCATTTGCATCACCTGTATTTCAAGGACACGGACGTGTGAATGACTTTGACAGATTCCTGAGTACAAAGCAGATCGAGTCCTGATACAGAGAGAGAGAGATGAACATTCATATCTACCATGAGTGTAATTAGTGTGTCCTTTTGTCCTCTACTTCACTGGGTGTTTCTCACTGCAGGCTTTTTATTATCCACTTTGTCTCTGTTGTTCATTTCCTTTCCTCTTTCTTTTCCCTTTTCCTTCAAATCCCTTCCTCTCCTTAGCTTTGCTTCCTTCTCCTTCCCACTCCTCTCCTGCCCTTTTCTTTCCTTTCAATTTGTTTCCTTTCCTCTCAGGTCCGGCCCTGTCCTTTCCTTTGCTTCCCTCTCCTTCTCCTTCTCCTTCCCTTTCCTCTCCTCTCCTGTCCTTCCCTCTCCTTTCCTTTGGTTCCTTCTCCTTCTCCTTCTCCTTCTCCTTCTCCTTCCTTTTCCTTCCCTCTCCTCTCCTTCCCTTCCCTTTCCTTTCAATACCTTTCCTCTCCTTTCCTTTGCTTCCTTCTCCTTCTCCTTCTCCTTCCCTCTCATTTCCTTCCGTTTCCTTTCCTCTCCTGCCCTTTCCTCTCCTTTCCTTTGCTTCCTTCTCCTGCCCTTTTTTTCATTTCCTGTCCTTTCCTTTCCTTTGCTTCCATCTCCTTCCCTCTCCGTTTCTTCCCTTCCCTTTCCTTCCCTTTCCTTTCCTTTCCTTTCCTTGGCTTCCTTCTCCTTTCCTCTCCTTCCCTACCCTTTCCTTTCCTCTCCTCTCCTGCCCTTTCCTGTCCTTTCCTTTGCTTCCTTCTCCTTCCCTTTCCTCTTCTTCCCTCTCCTTCACTTCCATATCTTTTATTTCCTTTCCTTTCCTTTCCTTTCAATCCTCCCCTTTCATCTCATCTCATTTCCTTTGTTTTCCTTCTCCTTCCCATTCTTTTCCTCTCATTTCCTTTCCTTCCTTTCCTCTTGCTGACATTTTTCTTTCCTTCCTCCTCTCTTTCCTTCTCATTGTCTCTTCTGACACTCTGTCATGTTACTCACCACTGCTCCTGCACCACCTCTCTCTGTGTGAGTGTGAATGACCCTGTGACTTGCTGTGTGTGTGTGTGTGTGTGTGTGTGTGTGTGTGTGTGTGTGTGTGTGTGTGTGTGTCTCAGAGGAGGCCCTGCTGACAAGCGCTACTATCATCAGATTGTTGTGTTCTTGTGTGTGTCAGTCTGCAGTCCTTGGTACACTGATTTCCTGACCCTGTCCAGAGGGAGACAGAAAATAAAAAGCAGATGACACAGACACAGAGGATGGAGAGAATAATGAAAGAGAGACAAAGTACTGTCCATTAGAGAGAGCTGGCCCGAATGAGTACTGTGACGGAGGGTAGGGAGACGTGGATTGATGGCAGGATGAAAGGGAAGAGTGAGGTGTGTGTGCTATCTGTAAAATCCACTCTTTTATGCATGAGGTCTGGTGTGTGTCGGTGCTCTTAAGGTGATCATGGTGTCAGTGAAGCAGCCTCAATGACCACTTTGAGAGCCAATCTACATGCTCTCTCTGTCTATCCCACTCTTTCTCACATGGACATGTGTGTGTGTGTTAAGCTCTTGTTAACAAATAGATGATGAGGAGGAGAGAGAGCTGCTGGTTGGACAGATAGAAAGAAGGATAGAGGTCATAATTTAGGTCCTTTCATCTCCCTTTCCCTTCTCGCAACATTATTATACCTCCCATCCATCTGCAGCTCTCTGCTTTCTCTCTTCTGTTTTCCAGTCATATGTTCTCTACTTTCTTCATCTTCTTCTTCTCTCTCTCTTACTCTATTTGTGATGTATATTTGTTTGTGTCTCTGCAGGGCTACACAGACGAGCCGGTGTCCAAGGTTCTGTGTCATGTGGAGGATGGGTCGGTGGTGCAGCTGGACAGGTGGAACCTTCTAGTAGAGAAAGGTGCTGCGCAGCCGGAGGAGGGAACACAGAAGGTCAGAAATCAACTAGGCGGTGTCTATGTACTTGGATTAATCACATTGTGGGGATAGAGGAAAAAGCTGCTAGTCCCTACAAGGTTAACCTTTTATTCATTAGAATAAGTTAAAGCCCCTATATGCAGAACTTTTATTATAACATCTTACAAGAGATAACCGGTCATTGCATTACTGTCTATCACAGTGTATATCCTGCAGCTCATCTAACCAGCACATTGTTTCTTTTTGCACAATTCCTCCCTGCAATATTTACAACTAACTAATATCACACAAAGTAATGAAAAATAATTGCACTGACAAGACTGACTTCAGTGACAAATACAATACAATGCATGTAGCTGCATCACAGTAAAAGTCTCACTGTGATTTGCCTATGCAAACCTTTTAATATGGAACAAGAGCAGCAGGAAAGTGGTCTCTGAATTAGCAGTAACTTTGCAGTTTGCACAACAGATGCAGTCACGAATGACCTTTCATTACCCTTGTTACTGTTTCTGTCAATGGAGCTTGGTGTCTTTGATAAGAAATCCCGTCTGAAATGGCTGTCTGACGGCGAGGTAGTGAAAATATTCTAAATATAGCGTACACTTAAACTAATTTTTTAGGGGTCTAAAATTTGTTTAGCTGCTGCTCCCGTCCACAACAGTACATTGCTTTGCTCCCATGTTGGTGTCTGCTTCTCCAAACTCCATCTACTGTAGGTAATACACTGACTATGGACAAGTACCTCATACAACCCCACTTCAAAACACCCAAACTCTCCCTTTTAGTAGGAATATGAGCTGTCTATGTGAATATATTCTGTAATATTTATGCAAACACACTCACTTTAACATTTTGTCCTCAGCTGCCTCTGAATGTGTTCAACAACTACTTCAGCCTGGGCTTCGACGCTCATGTCACCCTGGAGTTCCACGAGTCCAGAGGTCGGTGAAATCTATTTTAACGTCTGTTTTCATCCTGTATTAACTCTATTTATTTTCCATTAAGTCCTTCTCTTTCCCGTTAACGCATCGCACTCCGCCGAAAGACGAGCAGAATGAAATAAAATATTAAAAAGGACACATTCATGCATGCACCAATGAGTCAGATTTAAACAGTGTTACTCTACGCCTCTGTGTTGTTTCGCAACGTATTTAATGTATTCTTCTTCCCTGCCTCTCTGATTGTGTCTTTTCCAGAGGCCAACCCAGAAAAGTTTAACAGTCGCTTCCGCAACAAGATGTTCTATGCAGGAGTGAGTGTCCCACTTGACTTATTGCACATTCATACTCAGAAACTCATGCAGCCGCCCAAACTTTTTCTGGTTTCCACTGCTCTCTCTGTCTGTATCAACAAGACACACCAAAAAAAACATGTCGAGGTTTCTTCAAGAGTGACGGCTGAGAGGGAAGATTGGAGCGAAGGAAGGGAATTAGGGGAAAGACAGGCGGATGAGGAGAGATGGAGCAGCTGGAGGACACACAAATCATGCAAGGGAAATACAAATAAAGATTATAATAGACTGCAAGAGGGAGGAGGTTCCGATACAGCAGGGTGTGTTTCTAAGTCTTAATAGCCGTATTTTTCCATTCGCACATTTTTATCACATTAGAAAAGCTGTGTGGAAACGGCAAAATTCGATAAAACTTCCTTGATTGAGAAAAAAGGCCGTAGCCGTCTTCCCAGATATATATGATATTGTCTTCATCCCCAGACAACTTGAAACATGAACCAATACTAGCTGACATTAAAGAACAATTAAAACTTGCCCAATTGAAACAATTCCTGAAGACCTCTCTTCATTTTTCTCTGTAGATGGTTTAGTTCACAACCTCTACTTCTTCCTCTACTCTGTTCACTGGTGGATTACAGCCATGCGTAGCCTATAGCGCCGACTTCTGATCAAACTAAGCTGTTTATTTGCCTTATTCACATTTCTTTTTTGAGACATTTTAAAAGTTGGATGTGGTATTATCTTGCCTCCATGTAATGCCAAAGTTAATTGCAGTTTCTAGTCATTTTAGATTAATAATGAACAGTGTCACAAGTGCAATCTGCATCCCATGTGCTTTAGTAAACATTTGGATGTCCTGGTTTATTAGAATGATTCATTTTTACATTTTATTCTGCTATACTTGTAGTATTGTATAGTTTGTAGAACTGTCAGTCAGTCAGAATTTTTTTTCCAGCTTCTTCTTTATGTTGGTTTTGACTTTATCTGATTCAAATCTAAAGCTTTAAAGAACTTTTAGAAATGTGCAGATATTGTGTGAAGGATGAGAGATGTGAGCAATAACTGATGGAGTTGGAGAGGAAGCGTGCAGAGGAGTTATCTCTTTTTAATGAGGGAAATGTAATGAACTGTGATTCTGTTTGATTGGCTCCTATTCTCTCTCTCTTTGTGTGTGTGTGTGTGTGTGTGTGTGTGTGTGTGTGTGTGCGCTGTTGTGTGTTTGCAGGCTGCGTTCTCAGATTTCCTCCAGAGAAGCTCGAGGGATTTGTCCAAGCACGTCAGAGTGGTGGTGAGTGTTAACACTCTTTCTCTCTCTCTCTGTCGGTCTGTATCGTTTTCCATGTCGACATGTCTGGGCAGCAGGTCGGCCGGGTGATTAAAACGTCTGTCCTTCAACTCCTCTGTTAACGTCCGCCATGCTGAAGTGTCCTTCAGCCAGACACTGAATCCCCACCAGAGCCACTGACCTTTGTACTACTGTAGGATTAGAGCAGCAGCTAACAATCATTTTCATTATTGATTCTGCTAATTGTTTTCTTGATTAATCGTCTCAGTGGTTCTCAGAGTTCCAGGGGGGACCCAGAAAATGGGGAATAGTTTATTTTCACCATTTAATTCACTATAGAAGTGAGTTCAATGTGAGTATAAGAGTAATAAGAGTGACTATTCTGATCACTTTCTCCACAGTTATCTCCTCAAATGTAGTTGACAACTATAGGATTCTAGTCTTAATCAGGTCCGGGACCTAATGTGAATCAGTTTAGTGGTCCTGGACATGAAAAAAATTGAGAACCACTGGTCTACAAAATATCAGAAAATAGTGAAAAATGCCTGTCACAAATTCCAAAAGTAAACATATATAGAATACTTGTTTTGCTCAGTTAACAGTCCAAAACCCCAAAATGTACAATTCACGACCATAGAAGTTTAACAAAACCATAAAAACATTCACATTTAAGAAACTGGAACAGGTTGAAGAGCGAGAGCATTCAACCTGAGAACTGATAGAGAAGCTTGGTGCAACGTGAAAAAGCACAGTACAGGATCTGAGAGTGAAAATCTGTCGTTTAATACTTCATACATGAGGGCATATACCCCCATGTTGTAAACCGCTGGTCAACGCCACAAATTGTATTTTTCACTTTCTTCGTCTCTGTCTTTCTTCAGTGTGATGGTACCGATCTAACCCCAAAGATCCAGGAGCTGAAATTTCAGTGCATTGTGTTTCTAAACATTCCCAGGTAGGTGGTCATACAGAGTCCATGATACTGTGTAGACTTTGGTTGGACTGCCCCCTCGTAGTCAAAAAGGGAAAAAATGGTATAATAATCACCTGCTTATAGTGATCAATTTGACCTGGACAGACGTGATCACTATAAGAGGTTTCCACTGTATAATTTGATTATAATGTGTCTTCCACACTTCTTAATTTCCATAAGGGTAGGACCGATATACTGTATGGTTGCGTCTGAAATTCCACACTAACATACTATTTAATACGCTAAAACAGTATGTGAGATATTTTATTATGTCTGAAACCAATAGTACATGGATTGCATACTATTTCAGGTGAAATATTACAGTATGTAAACGCTGGACAGCATAAATATCCCACAATGCAATGCGGTAGGGACGACAACGTTCATAACAGACGTTGACAGACAGCTCTGTAATGTCAATAACGCTTCAATTTAACTGTACGTTTAAGATTTCACTTTGCTAGGTATATTATATATTTTAAATTAGTTCAGACTTTATGATTCACACAAACAGTCGTTTTGGTCACATGAGATTGGCACAGGCACAGGTTACCATGGATACACGTCTCCAACCGGCAAGGAGGCTCTTGACATAAATTACTGCTCAGTGCGTCCGAAAAGATCCACACTGCTGTTTATTCAGACAAAAGTATGTTGAACAACAGTACACATATTGAGTATGTAGTGAGATTTTGGACGAAGCCTATGTCTGATGTTTTGCATCAACAAGCAACATCTTTCATTGGGATCATTTTCATGCCCAAAAATTCGACCTAATTATAATGTTTCAGTGTTTCCTGTTAGAGTGAAAAAGCTTTTTGAAATAGCATTAAAAACAATGAGTCATTCACTACAGCTCTCTGGTGAATACAGGACTAATGAAAGTGGGTTAGTAGCTCCTTAATGCAGGAACAAGTGGTCTCTGTACTCTGACATCACCCTCGAGTTACAATATTTTTCTGGTCAGACATCAAAATAGTGCAAACAAATTCACTGCCTATGATCTGGGAATAATAGAGGAAGATGATTGTGACTGGAAAGCATCCGATCTGATAGCTTCATATGTGGAAAGTGATATTTGGGTTGTTAAAAAAACATCCAGTATCTTGGTTAACTGTCAATCATCAACAGTTTTGGTGAACCAGATGGTGCATATTTTAATTTCTTTACATGTGTAGGTACTGTGCTGGCACCATGCCGTGGGGAAACACAGGCGACCACCGTGACTTTGAACCGCAGCGCCATGACGACGGCTGCATCGAGGTCATTGGCTTCACCGTGGCCTCATTGGTGAGAGAAACGGGGGGATTAGAGAGGAAATATAAATATATGGATACTGAATTAAGCCGAGGTGAAAAGGAAAAACCGAGTGTGGTGTGTTTTAATGTGGTTGCTGGCCCTCCTGTTATTGTAACACTTTGGTGTAAATATCCCTCTCGTCCACCAGGCGGCGCTACAGGTCGGCGGTCACGGAGAGAGATTGCACCAGTGTAGAGAAGTCGTCCTTACTACCTTCAAGACTGTACCTGTTCAGGTGAGTACAGTTATTACTAATTATTAGACTGTTGAGTGACTGAATTTACTGTCACTATAAACAGATTAAAACTATAGAAAGTACAACTAGATGAGATGAAACTGAAGAATAATACAGGTATACAACAGGGTTAAAAGTAAGATTTAAAAATGTTCATCATGTATAAAATGTGTACACAGAATTGTGCATCGTCTGTCCACCTTAAAAAAAACACTAATGATGATAAAAAACAGAAGATTTGAGGAGAACACTCACAAAACCCGTGTCTTATACTGGCTTAACCAATGGCTGACGTCACGGTGACTACTTCCACTTCTTATATACAGTCTATGGTAAAAATGTAACACAACGCTGACACATGCACATAGGGGATATGACACCATTGACAGGCGACCAAATGGAACAGACCGTGACAATTTTACGGAATACGGATTTCTCTGTTGTTATTGTTTTTTTAAACAATATGTTTATTTAGAACAAGATTTACAATAAAATCAGCATCAGCCATCAATTCCCCTCCACCCCCAAATGTCCGTAATGGAAAAGAAAGGAGAAAAAAAATATTAATTAATTAATTAAACAAAATTAAAAAGAGAACAAGAAACAAAACAATAAATAAATAAGTAAATAATCAATTAATTAATAAAAATAAGAATAAAAATAATTAGATTTCTCTGGGGTTGAAGTACACAACTTAGGTCTAGTCATTTTTAGACATTTTAATGCATAAAAGTTACATATTATACCTTTTAAATGATATTTCCTGATCATGTCTTTACCTTTTCTTTCTCTGGAAAACCATGTCTATTTTCC
Source organism: Sebastiscus albofasciatus (assembly GCA_916701655.1). Classification (NCBI taxonomy): domain Eukaryota; kingdom Metazoa; phylum Chordata; class Actinopteri; order Perciformes; family Sebastidae; genus Sebastiscus; species Sebastiscus albofasciatus. The sequence continues at coordinate 25,391 of CAKAOI010046483.1, read as the reverse complement.
TCAAACTACTGTAAGGTACAGAAAAAAAGTGTTGTATTGTGTAATATAAGTGTTGTATTGACACTGATACAGAAAATGACCAAACAATGACCTTTCTTTGTGTGTCTTTATTTTATTCTTGTAGGTGGACGGAGAGCCGTGTCGACTGGCTCCCTCCACCCTCCGCATCTCCCTCCGAAATCAGGCCAACATGGTCCAGAAGAGCAAGAGACGCACCTCTGTGCCCCTACTCAACGAGTGAGTCACAAACACACACACACACACACGCACACACACACAGAGAGTGGAAGTAGGCCAGCAGTGTTGTAAAAGCCCGGGTTGCACTGAGTGAGTCATACAATCTGTTTAGTGGGAGCTGACATTCACTCCTCTCCATGTCCCACATCTCCCTTCAGCTCGCCAAACCACAATCACAGGAGGGAGATTTATGTTCAGTTTAATCAGAACAAACACACTGACATGTTATACTGTGTGCGGTTATGTCAGAGGAGAAGAAGAAGGCAAGGAGGCGCTTATTGATTTCTATCGGGGATGAAGCAGCCGGGCTGCTGGACTGTGGTGGAAGATGAACTCAGATACTTTACTTAAAGTGACAATCCTTAAGATTTCAGTCCTGCTTGATTTAGAATTTCTATTTGATTGAAAACAATAGAATTATGCTCAGAGATTAACAGTCTGGAGTCTTGAGTGCCACCATTTTGGACTGAAAACGATATTTTATTAATAATATTGTATTGTTCAACACAGGCCATTTCGGTAGAATATGACAATAGAATAGAAATAAATTAATTTACTTTTGTACGACACTTTTTAGGCGGACATTTTACTGGTGTCCGGTAGTCGCTTTCAGTCCAAAATGGCAGAAGCGTAGCTCTGCTGCTGGGCGTTGACGTTGCAATGGAACAAACAATTGACTTTCACTTCTTGGCAATATACCTCCTTGTGTCGACACTGCAAATATATCAATATTGCAACATGTTTATCAGTGGGCCATCGGCTCAATCACCATAGTGTTACCTCATTTGGCGACAGATAGTGACTTAACAGACATTTATTTAGATAAATATCTTCAAGATTGCCACTTTAAGCAAAAGTAGAAATATCATTATCTAAAAATACTCAATAATAATTACAATTATGTGTTTTAATGCATTTTCATGTTGTACTTTGTCAATGTGGAGTCAATTTCCGATACTTTGTATACTACTGGGTAGATTAGTTGTATAGTACTGCATCATATCATATGGTTTTTTTTAGGGCTGTCAATCAATTAAATTATTTAATCGCGATTAATCACAAATCAATCCTACATTTTTATCTGTTCAAAATGCACCTTAAAGGGAGATTTGTCAAGTATTTAATACTCTTATCAACATGGGAGTGGGTAAATATGCTGCTTTATGCAAACGTATGTATATATCTATTATTGGAAATCAATTAACAACACAAAAAAACGACAAATATTATCCAGAAACCCTCACAAGTACTGCATTTAGCATAAAAAAATATGCTCAAATCATAACATGGCAGCCCAACAGGCATTATTATCGTGTTAACTTTGACAGTCCTATTGACAACTAATCGATTAATCGTTGCAGCTCTAAATATATCCCTCTGAGATGTAGTTGAGTAAAAGTATAAAGTAGCAAAAACACTCAAGTAAAGTACAAGTAGTCAAAATTGTACTTAGTTACTTTCCACCACTAGTCATCTGCTGTATAGATGAAAGCTTCTATCTGCTACTAACACTCCTCCATCCCCCGTAGCACTAATACTTCTCCATGTTTATCTCTGTGGGTCTATTTTCTCTGTAAAGTCTACCAGCTACAGTAGATAATGATGAGTATCGGTAGTGTCTCTGCTGGATGTATTGCTAACAGCAATGTGCTCTGCTCACAGCAGTGTGCTATCTATGCTACTCTGTGCTATCAGTGTGTGTCTACTCACCTCTGGGCTTCTCTCCGTCCGTCCCTCCTCTTCCTGTTGACAACACATGTCTGAAATCTCTTTAATATTTATTATTTTCATTTGTTCACCTTCTCTCCTTCCTTTGTTTTCTTGCCCTCCTCTTGTTCATTTATTCTTTATCCCCTACTCTTGTCTCCTCCCCCCTTTGTTTTTTCTCCTCTTGTCTCCTCTCCTCACCTCCTCCTCTCCTCTCCTTTCCTTTCCTCTCCTCTCTTCACCTCCTCCTCCTCTCCTCTCCTCACCTCCTCCTCCTCCTCTCCTCTCCTCCTCTCCTCCTCTTCTCCTCTCCTCCTAACCTCCTCCTCTCCTCTCCGCCATACGTCCCTCCTCTCTTCTGTGTGTGTGTGTGTGTGTGTGTGTGTGTGTGTGCGCGCGGCCGTAGTATTCAGAAGGTGTGTGCAGCTGATTTGCGCCGCCTCTCTGCTCCCCCCGACTCCTTCTCTGTGTAAGTACCTCAGCCCTCTGTCACTGAACGGATGAACTGTGAGTGAACACGTGAATGAATGAATGAGTCGCTGCAGTTGGTGTCAACGTTCGTCTGTTTGGGTTCAACCAATATTTCATTCCTTCATACTGAAAACAGTCAGTCAACCACTAATGAATAAATTGGCATTTTACCAACATTTATAATTATTAAATTAGCTATTTTGTACTATATAATATTGTTTTTTGTGACAGAATTCAAATTTGGCATAATTTTATTGATTTGTATCTGCCATGACATCAAAGGATGTTTATCCTTGGCCTTATTGCACATTTTACACTAATTTATACACATGTAGTATTTTTATCTTGAATTTCGATCTTTCCTTTTTCTAACTATTTTTTTAGCACGACCACATTGAAGTTCACTTTATTATTTAGATTAATAATTTAGTCTATACCATGTCGAAATAATGACAGAAAATTAAACAATTGCACTATTTCCTACTATTTCCTTTGCTCGATTTTGAATTTTAATTAAAAAAAAATCAAATTTTATTTATTTATTTATTTTTCAATTTCACAATAAATAAGACTATGAAATATTTATTTAGTTCAATAATTTATTCTATAAAATGTCAAAATAATGACAGTAAATTAAAAAAAATTCACTATTGTTATTTCTTTTGCTCAATGTTTATTTACATTTTTTTTCTATTTCACAATCAATTAAGTGATCAAATATTTATTAAGATTAATAATTTAATCTATAAAATGTCAAAATAATGACTATTAAAATTTGATAATTGATAGTGAGAATTGCACAATTTCTTACTATTTCCTTTGCTCGATTTTTGATTAAATGTTTTTTTCTATTTTTATTTATTTATTTTTAATTATATTTATGTATTTATTTTTGAGAAAAGTGATAAATCCTTACATTTGAGAAGCTGGAATCAGCGAATGTTTGGCTTTTTTGCTTTAAAAGATGACTTGAACTATCAATCGATTAATAAAATCACTGCAGTTTCAATTTATTAATTGATTAATTCTTTGAGCTCTTTTCTCCTTACAATGAGTTTGCATTTGTCTGATTTTTTTTTTTGTCCTGACGACGTGACATAATTAACAGTTTCACAACTTTTATGTTTTTCGACCAAAGTCATTTCTCATTTCCCTTTTATGCAAACTTTTATCTAGATATTAACATTTGTATTTGGTATATTGTGCAACCTACTGTACCTGAACACACCTAACTGACTTTAACGATGTTAAATATGACTCACAGTAAATACAATTTTCAGTATCGACAAATTTGTGTCAGCTTTGGCTTCAAAAGCTCGTATTGGTCGAACTCACGTTGAGTCGCATCGCGTTGAATGAGTTTTGGTTACATGTGGCCTGACAGAGAGAGAGAGTATGGCCGCATGCTGAAGCCTCTCCACCTCTAAATGTGCTTCTGCCTCTCGTCTTGATGTTTGTCCCGCTGTAGTCCTTTTACCTTTAACTTCACCCTGAGCTTATTATACCTGCACCTCTCCTCGGCTCTCACTTGATGTCCACGCCCTCCCCCAGAAATTTTAATCATTTTTGCTTCAACTGTGAAGAAAAGTGGTGCTAACGTACTTTAATTTGACACCTTTCTGTTCCTTTACAGGTAAGATTTTGAGCTTTTGAGGCTGGGTAGATGGGTAATTCTGCCAACAGTCGCTGTGTGACCAACAGTGTTTTCTCATTGTGGTTTTGTTTACCACCCACCATGTTCTTAAAGTCAACATTCAACCTCCATCCTCCATCGCTGAAGGCAATATTGCCCACAAACATTGACTTAAAAATATGTTGGCCCACCTCAAACTCAAACACAGAATCATGGTCATGTTGCGGGAGGATAGCAGAACCTCATATCTTATTACTTTTAATACTTTTTTTAAAACTTCCAGTTATAAGTTTGACTTTTAAAACTTGAGCTCAGTTAGAAAACTTCAACGAAACAGGACAGATGAGGAATTAAATGTCATTATGTTGCAAAAGCTGCAAAATCTGGTTTGTGATGCGTGCGAATATGTGTGTCTGTGCGTGCATGTATGCATATGTGTGTGTTCTTATCATTGTACGTTGGGACATGTCTGAATTGTTTGCGTGTGTGTGTATGTACATGCACTCGTGTGTGTGTTTGTTTCCAGTCCCCACGCCGTTCCAGATCGTCTGCGTCTTCGAGTGAATCGGATCAGCCTCCAGGAGTACGACAGACTGCAGTACGACAAAGAGCGACTACGAGACATCTGTAAGTGGCTATAATCAATATTTTATATATAAACAATGGATCACATTATTACTCACCATGATTAAAGGGCAGGACCATTATTTTGTTGTTGTTTTTATATCATTCTGTAGCTTCCAGTGGTGTTCCTTATGTATTCAAATCCGAACATTCAAATTTTGGTCAAAGTATGTAGAGTCAAAATGCTAATTTCCCTTCAATCCCTTCTAAACCCATTTTCCCACATGACCTGACGTAGGTTTCTGCATGATGACACTGCTACATGTACAGTATATATACAGCCTTATAGTCAGAAAAGAACCCCACATAGACCCGCCCTTAACATGACTTTTAGCGTCTTTTATCTCATTGTTTTGGTTTTCCAGCCCACAACTCTGCTGTTTTGGTTCACTCTCACTGCTCTCAAACCTCTAAAAACTCACCGTACACTACCTGCTCATCACCAGACAGCAGACAGACACAGTTAGAGACTAGCTGGTGAACTTAGTGGAGCATTTAGGAGCTAAAGGGCCAGATATATCCCTACTGAAACTTACATTCATCAGGTGGGACAGAAACGTGACTCCAAATGAATGATCATGTTCCTCTGTAACTGCTGGATGTGCAAATAAGCAAAAGTTTGCCATATCAACCTTATAAGATGATGAAACGTCAATGAATGCAGCCAAAACAAATGCAGTTTAACCTACTTTTTCAATGCATTATTATCTAAAGTGCGTGTTCGTGTATTGCAGCCATCCCAGTCGGCATCGTGGTGGTGAGAGGCGACTGTGACCTGGAGACATGCAGACTCTATATTGACAGATTACAAGAGGCAAGTTCTCCCCTTTATCTTCATCATTGATGCTACTCATCACTTCTTCTCTTTCTTCCTCGTCATCATTATTTCATGATGCTTGCAGCGTTTTATATATACATATATATAGAGAGAGAGAGAGAGAGAGATACCGGTGGGAATGCAGAGCTGCTCTTCGTGTCTCACGTTGAAACTAACATGTGTGGAAGTTTTGGATGTAAATGCTTTGGCTGTTTGTTAACCTTGAAACCTGTCTGCTGTGCTTGCTAGGACTTACACCAGGCACCATCTACTGGCCACAGAGTGCACTATCAGGTATCTCACTTTTGGGTGTCTCTCTGCAGGAAAAGATGTGAAGAAGGTTTTTGCTAAATATTTAAAATCTCTAAATCCGCCTTTCTACAATTTCCTTAAAACCTGTGTCATAATTTAAAGGATTTTTCACAATTATTATATGATAGTTATGATATTTTTGTCAGAGCTGGCAGTGGGTTGCACTACACCCTTTTAAAATGAGGAATTCACCTACAAAAACAAGCTAAATACATTAAATGAAATGTAGGTTTTACAGACTGACACCCATGTTGAGTAAAGTCCTCTCCTACCACACTGGAAAAGAAACATTTATGGACATATAAACAGTAATATTACAGTCACATTCATTAGCTGTGATGAGTCTAACACTAATTTAAACTACACTCTACTCTGCCTCATTGTCCTGATCGTCTCTGTCTTGTTCAACTTCTCAATAATAAGCACTTAATAATAACTTTTCTCTGTCTGGATTTCTCTCTTGTGCTTTCTTCAAATAATCCTCCATGCAAACTTTTCATATTGTTCAATAAAGGGATGATAAGTATTATAAGTGTCTGCTGATCTCTTTGTCTTCAGGATGAGAGCAGAGGCGTTCCCCGGACCAGTTCGACCAGTAGACTCTCTCCCAACTGGAGCTTCTTGGATTGTGAGTGACTGAGACATGTTGACCAATGAGGAGTTTCTCATCCAGATAAGTCTCAAATGGAGTTGTCAGTTCCAGATTTTGCCCGTCACCTAAATAGAGAAAGTACTTCATAAAGATTTTACACCAAAAAAAAAAAAAAATCCCAAATAAATCTAATTTCTTGTATTTTTTTGAAACAGCCAAATATTAACAAACCTCAAAGAGTCATTTTTTATCGTTTTTGCTGTATTATATAATAATATTGGACACCTCATCGGGTGTTATCCATTACATATACAATTATACAGTAGAAAATAAAACTTAATTAGATAATATAATATTGTCCAGGTGATATAAAATCATACAAATCAATTAACAGCCAGTTTAAAAAGGTGTGTTTTTAGCTGATGGTATAAAGAAAGTTTATCCCAATCAACTGTAAAAGTGACATGATAGACAGACAGACAGTCCTTAACATATTTTATTAGTGCTTCCTGTTGACTTCCTGTCTCTCTGCTCTGCAGCCACGTCAGCTGACCGCTTCTATCGCATCGACAAGGCTCAGGTAAACACTGCTTCTCCAACGGTTCAAAAATCATGTTATGTTTGCATATACAGTATATATTTACATGCATCTGTTCTGAACGTGTGTGTGTGTGTGTGTGTGTTTGTGTGTAGGAGCACCTCCACTTTGTGACAGAGATCTGTCAGGATGAGGTGTTCATCCTGGACCACGAAGGACCCGTGGTGAACCAGGGGTCTTCCACGGGGATGCCTGACCTGGTGGTGGAGCCGACTGCTGGGTATGTCAGCAGACACACAGCAGATATATCATATCATATCATATCATAACCAGATAAGTCCCATTGAAGATTAAATATGTATGCATGCCTGTACTCACAAAGACAGTTACACATGTGCAGTAATTCATGATTACATAAACAGAATGATATGTATGTGCTCTTGCATACGTTTTGGTTAAATATTAGATATGAACCACTTGCATTTTGTTTAATTACATCTTAGGGTAATACTGAAACGATTAGTCAACCAAGTTTTGATGATCAATCAGTCATTTATTTTCTTGTTCCAGCTTCTCAGATGTAAAGATTTGTTGCTTTTCTCAGTTTTTATGTCATATTCAATTTAAGATCTTTTGAAGACATAAACATTTGAAGTGATCGCGTCGGGTTCTGGGAAGTTGTGATGGACATTTCTTTGTGTTTTCTGGCGTTTTATAAAAGTAAGGATTAATAGATAATAATTATATATATATATGTACAGTATATATATATTATATTTTTAGGCCTGCATGGACTAAAAATATAATATATATATATTATATATATATATTATATTATATATTTAGGCCTGCATGCACTGTGAAGAAATTAAAGAAGAGGCGTTAATGTCATCAGGGCTGCAACTAATTTGAATTATTGATTAATCCCAATCTTGTTTTCTCAATTAATCGTTTTATCTATAAAATATCAGAAAGATGTCGGTTATAATTTCCCAGAGCTCAAGGTAACGTCTTCAAATGTCTTTTTTGTTCCCCGAACAGTCCAAAAGGCAAAAATATTCAGTTTACTATCAAATATGACAAAGCAAAGAATCAAATCCTCTCATTTGAGAAGCTGAAACCTGCAAATGTTGTTTAAAAATGACTAAAATGATTATTCGATTATCAAAATAGTTGCATTTTTCATTTTCTGTTGATTGATTTAGCGATTAATCAACTAGTTGTTACAGCTCAAAAGGAGGAACGTGTGATGAAAATTCATCCATATTTTTTATTTTAAAGTAAAAAAATAATCGCTAAAGTAGATTTTCTACATAACTCCACATTTTAATTTTCTGTACTTTCCATTTCTAGTGTTTCCTTGACAGCCGAGGAACAAGGTAAAATACACACACACACACACACACACACACACACACAAACATTCCTTTTTAAAAATGTGTAAAAATTGGTTTGCAACTGGTTTTGAGCGTATCATCATTTTGGAAACTAAAAGTGAAACCTGTTAAATTTTTCAGAAAGATGATATTTTTGAATTTCCTTGTTAATAATTTCCTTGTTACTTCTATACAAAAAGATGCTGGATTGCTTTATTTTTTAGCTTAATTTCTGTATATTTATGTAAAAAAAATGTCCAGTCAAAGGATATCTAGATATGCAAACACAAAGGCAACTGATTCAGCTTGAAGAAGTGTGTTTCCCCCCTCGCTAAATACAATCTTAGCATCCCCTGAGGGATTTGCAGATGTTTTAACAGCTGTCAGCTTGTGATGATTCTACAGAAACGTTCCCTGTAGACTGTTGTGGAGAATATTATCTGTGACCGTGACCAGGTCTTGTGTCAGTGATAATTCATTGAAAATCCTGGGACTCTCCAGTTTAACCTGCTGATCCTCCTGACATGTCCCAACATGTTTTATGTTTGTCCACTTTCAGTTTTGTCTTGACTTCAAACAGCAATCAACACCACGCTGAAAATATAGAGCTCAGTCTGCACTCTTAGATTAAAACCAAATTGTTGTTCTGCTTAATTATAACTTCATACAACTCATATTCTGTAAGAAAAATGGATTTGTCAAGTTTGTTTAAGTGTTTTTTGGGGTTAAATTTGTCTTTAGTTCAGTTCCAGAAAGCAGCAAAAGGGTTCAAAATTCAAAAGTGACTCAGTTTCTTTGGAAACTTTTGAAATCACACAGTCACCGGTGTAGTGGGAGTTTGCATGAGTAAAAATTAGATCAAGCATTTAGCTTTTCTGGTGCCTCTAACTCTCTACGGATGACTTCTGAAATCCTGGACTATAAATGCTTCTAACACACTTACAGTACAGGTTCACACAAGGCAAAGTCCAGGCAGGTACAGTAGTTGAGTTAATTTGAGGTCATTTTTGTCATTAGGTATTTTTAGATGTGCTATTAAGAGCCGTTTGATGACTCCGGAGTACAGAGAGCATGGGTAGATTATGAGACAATGGGCCCCTGGGACATGCAAAAGGCCCCACCATATCTCCTACATACTGTACAGTTGTTTAGCCTGTTGTGGTTTTGTGTCTCTCTGTAGTCTTTTTGTGTCTCTTTGTGGTTGTTTTGCCCCATTTCATAGTCGTTATGGGTCTCTTTGTGGTCTCTTTGCAGCTGTTTTGCATCACTTTGTAGTTGTTTTGTGTCACTTTGTAGTCGTTTTGCGTCTCTTTGTAGTTTTGTTTGGTCTTGTAGTCATTTTGTGTCTCTTTTTAGTTTTGGTCCATTTGTCGTCAGTTTGTGTGTCTTTGTAGTCCTTTTGAAGTTCTTTGTGGTCGTTTTGAGTCTCTTCCTGGTTGGTACGTATCTCTTTGAGTGACATTTTGTAGGTGAAGGCCAGGGGAGCCCTGACACTTTGGGCCCCTGGCGAGTGTCGTGTAGGCCCGTTCAGTAATCCATCCAGGCTCCAGAGACAATGAAAATGTTCTGCTACACGGAAGTTAGCTCAGCCTTTACGTGACTAAGCAAAACACAGACAGACGGTGGATTTTTGGAAAGTGAAACTAAAAGTTCAAAGAATTCAAAGAGTCCGTGCAGAAAGACCATGCAGGATACAATAACTCATGTTTATTTTTTTTATTTTCTCTCTTCCTTTTTCTTAAACAATGCTTCCCTTTAATACTGTACATGTATTATTTGGGACACGTACAAACCCAGAGATTTGGTTAAGTAAAAAAGTCCCTGACCTATATTTATAGTTAGTCATCATTACTACGGACAGTGTTTAGAAAAAGAGGAAGATGTTAACAGACAAACAGTCATAGAAGTAGTCAATTGAAGTCTTGTTTTGACATGTCGATCTCACACGATGTTTCTGTCATTTGTTGTTTGTGTGTTTACAGCACTGCTGAACGCCGCCAGTACAGGAGACCTTTCTATGGTAAAGTTCAATCACACTCAATCATACACAGACTGTTGAGAAATGTGCAATTAAAACCAGTTTTACCTGTTTGTATCTGCTGCACTTCACTGGGATTTACCCTGGGTAGTTTAATCTGTTCAGCTTCTCTCTTTCACCAGCTGATAATAAAAAACAATAATGATTCAGCAAAAAGCTCACACACTTCCTCTTTGAAGGCCCGTTTCCTGGTAGTGTTTTCTACAAACGCTTTTTTGGTTTCCCAAAGCAACTCTTAAGAGCCAGTGCTTTCTGTAGCTCTGAATAGCACGCTGAATATACTTTAAAAGTTATATTGTCCATAAACCAAATTATGTAATAACAAATACATAAATCACAGTGTTGTAAACGACACAAACAAATGTTTTATAACATATTCTCACCCCTGTTTTCTTGTATATACAGCAAAGCTACAAATTAGGACTCTCTGTATATTCCTCGTTTTTATAAAAAAAAAAACTAACCCGCTTCTTTTTTTATCTGTTTGTGTCTCCAGCTGACGGAGTGTGTGCGTCGAGGCGTCAGCTTGTTGGTTAGAGACTCCAGAGGTTGTTCAGCGTTACATATAGCGGCCCAGAACGGACACACAGACCTGGTCAGCTTCATACTGCAACAGGGTGAGAAAGTGCTTTCTTAAAAATGCTATTTTCCCAAGCCCTTCTAAAAACGTTTTCCCACATGACCTGACGTAGGTTTCTACATGATGGCGCTGCCACATGTACAGTATATATACAGCCTTATAGACAGTGTATTAAGGTTACATTCAACTTAGATGGCGCTTGGCGTGCTCCCAGTTTAGAGAAGCAGACAGGAGTACCAGCACGGAATCTAAATAATGTACTGCTGTGTGGACGCCACGTTAGTTTGTATCTGAAAGTCACACAATAACACAAACAAACTAACCGATCGATGCAGCGGTAGACGAGCAACTCCTGTGTTCTGCAAGGTAAAATTACTGTTTTTGTGAATGGAGTCTGTTCGCTTTAAAGACCGAGATATAACGGCTTCAGTTCCCCGTCAGAAAGGGCTGTCTGATGGCGAGTTTTCCGACTCAAAGCCACCAGACTACATTAAAAAAAGCAGTAATTTTACCTTGAAGGAGGTGAGTAAAGTCTGATAAATATCCTCAAGTGATGTCACTTAAGTCAGCGTCGGTTGGAGTTAAAGACTACAAGTTTTGATTTTTAAAAATCTGTTCTCGTGGAGTTAGAAAGAAGTGAGACCTCTGTAGATCGCTACTCATCTTCGCTGCAGGCTACATTAGCCGCTAGCATAACACACCTGAATCTCCAACCGAACTGTCAGCCATCGAGTTGCATTGTGGGTAATGTAGGCGCCAGGATTTGACGAGGAAGAAAACTGTGTGGACTAAAAAAGACTGTTTCTGCTGCATGTTTCTTTAACCGTTCATCATGAGTTTGACGTTGTTATAGGAGTGCAAACTAAGCTATACTTGGTGGAGTACTCCTTTTAACATGAGTAAATGTGTATTTTCTTGAATAATCACTGTGTAAAAATCTATAAAGCTGCTCATGTTTCTCCCTCTTCAGGCTCTAAGGTGCTTCTGGATCTGACCGACAGAGAGAAGTATGTTGACTACTTTTAATTGTGTTTTTTTTCTCTGTGTATATATACTATATATATTATATTATCAGATCATCTTTGAATCACATGCACTGATAGCGTGTGAAATCTTCTTTTAGCTGCTGTGTGGTTTTCTCTCTGTCAGTTTGCTTTCTGTTTAATGTTAGTGTGGTCAGTGTACCAGTAATCTCTAACTGTAGATTACAACCACACTTTTCAAAAGAAGGTCAATTTGCATGTCCTCACAGCTTATCTGATCACCATCTGTGTGTGTGTGTGTGTGTGTGTGTGTGTGTGTGTGTGTGTGTGCAGAGGTGACACTGCCTTGCACAAAGCAGCCTCAGAGAAGCAGCACGCCGTGTGTCGATTGCTTGTAGATGCCGGGGCGTCGCTCGAGAAGACCAACTTCCAGGTAAATACACACACACACACACACACACACACACACACACACACACACAATACACTACAAACCTGCACACACACGCACACACACACTTCCCGTAAGTCGAGCTGAGTCATATCTAGAGAATCAACATGTAAATGATCTACAGAGAAATACCGTCTGCCAGGGTGTGTCTCTCTCTGTCTGGGTGCAGGGATATCCCGACGTGACCTGATCTGTAGACAGAAATTTAATCTGTCTCCGATCTATCGTTTGTTTGCTCATTCTGGGTTTACCAACTGTCAAAATACCATCACTTCCCACCCTGTTAAAACACAGAAATGTTCAATTGGAAACCACAGAGTACAGAAAATAAATAAACAGAAACAAACACTTCTTCATCACTCCTTCCTTTGAGGTCTGTTTTATTTGATAGTAGCTAGCTAGGGAGTGATAGGAAAAGAGAGGAGAAAGAGAGGGAAGTGTTTTCTCTGAAGTCTGACCTCAAATGGTGCATTAATTAATGTATTAATTAATGCACGTCAGATTTTTAATAGGTTAAAGCAAAAATGTACTGATTCAGTGTCTTATAAGTGAAGATTTTCTGCCTTTCTTTGTTTTTCTATGTGGTAAACTGGATACGTTTGGCTTTTAGACTGTTCATTAGACAAAACAAGTTATTTAAATACGTCAACTTGAGTTTTGGGAAATTGTGTTGTAAAAAACTTTGTTAAATAAGTGTTAGTTGCAGCCCTACACTCCTCTTTTTTTGTCGTAGTGACGGTGTGTGTGTCCACCAGGGGAAGACGGCAGCGGACCAAGCGGAGGGAGACTCGGAGCTCGCCACCTTCCTCAACGCCCAACAAACTTCTTCTTCTGCCACCCACGAAGACTTGGAGACGGCTGTCTGAGGCGCTCACACACACACTCTCACACTCACACACACTCTCACTCAGTCTCTCTGGACTCTCACACGCTCGTAGTGGAGACGAATCTGGGAGCGAAAAGTGTTAAAAAATGAACAGAGTCTGGCTCGTCTCCGCAGACGGAGACATAAACGAGACAGACCAGAGGGGTGAACTGCTTCGGCTCTTCAGCAGCACTGCAGTGGAGATTTTAATGGTCAACTATTTATTTGTATTTATTTATTCTATTTATTGGTTGTGCTGATTGATTGACTGAGTGATTGATTGATCGTAAGACTTTTAACGGTTCGGGATGCAAGTGCACTTTGAGCAGCCGCCGTGAGTTCACGCCGCGTCGTTTTAGGAGCTGAACTCATGAAAACACGTTGGTCACAATTCATATTTGAAGTGTTGGTTCACTCAGTAAGAAAATGTGTTGATAAGGCATTTCAAAGCAAATTATTTATGTTGAAATTTAATCAAAAATGACATAAATACTAAAGTTTTATATGTGTTTACCCCTTAAAACCTGTGTGCCAAAGACATTACACGGATGTAGTGTCGTATCTGTTTCAGTAACGTTCCCAGAATCTATCACAGTGGTTTGTTTTCACTTAAATCTCTGTTTCCATCATGATGATTCATTCAGCGTCCACATTAATGGGTCAACGGAGGGCTTTGATAACATTATAAAGTATAATATAAGTACAGAAGGAAGGAAACTTTATTTTTTATAGCACCTTGCTTCACATATGCCCATAAAAATACCAGAAACAGGAACACAACAATTACAGGAGTGGTCAAAAGTTTGAGATATATATAGATATATATATATATAGAAAGAAAAATATATATTTCTGTCACACAAAATACGTTTCTTTTCTTGTGAAATGCTTTTCAGGCCTCTAAAAACCCCTCAAATTAAAAAAAAGCTGCTCCCAGTTTCTAATGTGTTTGTTTTACGGTGTCACAAGCTGAAACAGGTTGGGAACCTACTGGTTTATTCCACAGTGTTGGAGCTAAAAACAGGGAAAACTCAATTCCCCCATTCGTTTTTAATTGTGATCACAGCATTTGGTTGCCAGATATGTTTTTTAAAAATCAGAAATATACAGTATCGGCCTGATATGGAGGAAAAAAACAACACATTAATTCAACCGTAGCCATAAAGCAGCCAGTTGATTATGGAGGACAGACCAGACTCTGTTTAAAAAAGAGGCGTTTCAACGCATAATCACCAACCTGTTCATTTTCAAGCGTCTGACTCTCCAGCTGCCGTCACAAACACATATTTTACTTTTCATAGTGTGTATCTGGTACTCCTGACCCAACGAGGCTTTTCACATGCAGCTTTTGTGTGTGTGTGCGTGCATGTGTATGTGTGTGAGTGTATGTATGTGTGTGATAATATTCCTCATTCCATATCAATCCTGAAAAGAGAATCAGTACAGTTGCTACAGAAACTGTGCAGGACGCACGTAACTACAGACTACAGATGTGTTTGTGCGTGTGTGTGCGTGCGTGTACGTGCGTGTGTTTGCAGCATTTATCCAAGAAGAAGAGAAAAATCTGAGCCATATTCAATGCAATATGAATAGATGACGTCTTTTTTGCATTTCTATATTAATCGTTTACATTACATTAATGTTTTTAACATAGTCGACCATTTTGGCACCGAGGAGTATTGAATGTGCAATTTTACTTCAGTGCTGGTTGGGTTTATGATTGTCTTGTTATTTTATGTTTTCTTTTGTTTTTGTTTGCTGCATGTGAGTCAATGGATTGAACTTTTAAAAACAACCCTGTGAGGTCTCTTTTGATATAAGCTGTTGTCAACTAAATTCATTCTTATAAAGTAGGAGCTGCTTTCCCTCCAAAGTGTTTTAAAGACTCAGATGGAGCCATCGTAGAAGTCCGAAGGCTTTTTCATGTCATGTGCGTTTATGTTGGAAATCTGGTTGGAAATCCCGTTTTCAGCTGCTACTATTGTTCAGTATTACTCAAGGACTTTTTTTTAGGGAAAATTTTATTTGAAAAATACAGCTGACACCTAGTGAGGCAGCATCTTTTCCATTTAAAGGCCCAGTTACTAGATTTCTTCCAGAGCTTTCAGCAATATTTAGTGGCCTTCCTTGATGTGGCTGAAAGCTCCAGTATATAGAAGTGTAAAGTATTTTTAAATGACCTAATTAACATAGACTAATGTTGGAAAAATTGTCTTTTAAAGGGACACTCCAATTTTATTCATTTATTTTTTTGTAATTCAAATTTTTATTCGGTATATGACAATACAGTGTTTTCATATTATGAGACATTACTGCTTAAAATACATGTAATATCAGTGGTATCAGAAGCCAGTATGAAAAGTACAAATAAAAACAAATTAAATTAAATTTAAAAAGTCTGTGAAAACAAAGAAAAAGAAAATATTAATGCTAATCAAACTTGAAAACTAAAAAGAAAAAAAATTAAATTAAAAAAATGACAGTAATCATAAATACATTTTTCATTTTTTAAACATGGCTTTGATTTACGTAATTAATTAGCTTCTTATTTGCAGCCATGCCCTCTTAAATAACATGAATATGACATAATAAAGAATTTTAATAGACACTTTCCATCCAGTCAGAAGCCATTTGTTTCCATCGTTGTGGTATAAATTAAGATAATTTATTTTTGGGGGGGCTTCGGGATGAGTATGTAAGCTATTTTAAGTGTTAAATTCAGTATAAAAAGTAGAACAATTATGTTTTTATTTTTATTTTAATCCAAAATGTACACAACAATCGTTACTTACAGCTTTCTGTTACCGATATATGAGATATCCTGCTGCACTTCTGAGTAATTCCTCGATTAAATCCACATTTCACGCCTCCCAGATTAAGTTTTTCTGTCAGAATATTTATTTTTTTCCACAAATGTTTATGAAGCAGGACTTCTACGATGGCTTCCACCGTTTACGTCCAACACAGAGACCTTCCTCTGAGTGTCTGGAGACGATAAAACAGACAAAATGTGTGTAAATGAAATCTAAACTGAACTCTCTGTGAATGACCTTTTCTATGAAGTGACTGTGGCGATGAGCTCGGCCCGCTCTGAACGACACGCTTCTTATCATCACTCTTTTTGTTGAGTAGGAACTTTGTATTAAATTGTGTCTCTCATCAGCGTTGGTTTATGCATGACATTTTCTTACCTCCTTCCTTGGGATTATTTTCTGGTAATGGCATAAAAGATGGCATTATTGTTGTTTAAACTATTAAATTATTATAGTTTTAAATGATTTCTACCTGAGTTTCCTCTTAGGTTGGACATGTGGTTTTCTTTTGCTTTTGTATTTCTTATTTTTCTGCTGCTGCTGCTGCCGCTGATAATGATGATGATGATGATGATGATGATGATGATGATGATGGGATGGATTACTTGAAGTTTATTGTTTTATTTTATTAATTTGTTAAAAGAAGATGTGATGCTGTAGTTTTGCCTCCGACATTATTTCCTGTTTGACTAATTTGTGGCGAAATCCACCGTTGGGACAGTTACAAAACTGTGTTTCCTCTTTCTTTTAAGCCCAAAACATGTATTTAAACTGGAAACTAACTGCCATTATGAAGAAATCCTTTTTCCATGCACATTTTAAACATCCAGATGCCCCATAGTGTGCAGTTATAATGTGTTTTTTTATTCATCTTTTGCATCATATCTGCACGCTGAGCCCAAACAGCAAACCACAATGATAAAACATCTCAAAACAATTCAAGTAGAACACAATAGAATGTCAGTAAAATCCCAAAAGAGCGGGAGTACAAAGACAATAATACATAAAATACATAAAGTATATCTAAATGATCTAAAATACATCAAGATATTAGAGTCTGCAGCCATGCTAGCAGGTCTGAGGCTGTACATTTAGATAAATGCTGACATCAGCATGCCAACATGCTCACAGTAACCATGCTAACGGTGTTATCATTAAGCAGCATGAACGTTATTCAAAGGAAGCTACACCAAAAACACATCTACATTTACAAGAGATGATTCAACTAAGACTTTGCGTAACAGAAACTATTAAGTTTTGAATTACAAATAATAAACCTACAGGTAAAATGCACAGTAGAGTATAATAAACTGAAACCTTAAACAAAATATACCAGTCAAAATATGCATTATCTTGATTTTAAATGATTAATATGAGGTTTGGAAAGATGCTTTGAACGTGTACATCAGCATCGAGTATTTACAAGCCACTGGGTTTCTTAATATCTGATAACTTTTTTAAGTACACAACGCGTTTCTGTAAATCATTATCAGACGTTAATACAGGGTAAAGTTCACACATGAGACTCTACTTCAGTTTAATCTCTTTTACATCTTCGTCTTGTGCTACAGAAATTCACACTGCAGAATATTTCACTATTTATTGTCCCTAAACTTCAACCCGAGTATAAAACCATTAGATTATAAACAAGGATGAGCCTGCATTTACCGGCATACTGAAACACAAGTTCACCGTGTCCTGATGGGTTTTTTTTTTTATAAACCCTTGTAAATTCCATTAACACTTCATGAAACAGGAAATGAACTGTCAACCACATAACGGAGTTAAAAAAACAACCTGAATGTGACACGAGACTGAGAGATTTCTCAGGTGGCTGTAAAGTCAAATACGGCTTGCAGAGTCACAGCTGGGAACTCCCTAGAAGTGTTGACTGTCAGTATTTAACTAAAGGTCAAGCATACCTGTGGTAGGATGAATAATCTCATTATCAGCAGCATCATTTCACCTAATCGTCCTCTGCAGACTGAACTGTAGATGTTCAAATTTCCATTTTAAAGTTAATTCTTCCCAAAACTTTCAATCTCAACATACTTGTCGTTTTTTGAGTGTATCTGCCGAACGTGGCTTCAAGTTTCAGAGAGCACTTTATTAAAGGTCGAAACTTTGAAAATCAATAATTAAACGAATTAGATAAATCTAAAACCAAAGCCGAACAGTTAAGAAGTTAACAAAATCAGCTGATTTATTTCAGCATTTATATTATAATACCTGTTTTCAGGGCTGTATGGAAGCACGTTTCTGCCAGTAAAAAAAAACAAAACTGATGAAAAGTTAGTGAAGATGAATAATGATGATGATAACTTTGACTTTTCATCCAATAATTTGGGCTTTTTGTCTCACAATTTTAAAATTTCCTCCTCATAATTTTTACTTTTCGTCTCACAATTTTTAATTTTTTTTGCGTCACAATTTAAATTTTTCGTCTTATGATTAAGAATTTCTCAGAATTTTGACTTTTTGTCTCAATTTTGAATTTTTCCTCTCATAATTTTTACTTTTTGTCTCAAATTTAAATTTTTCATCTCATAATTTTTACCTTTTGTCACGCAATTTTTAATTTTTTTGTCTCATAATTTTTACTTTTTCTCTAAATTTAGGCTTTTGGTCTCCTAATTTTGACTTTTTGTCTCATAGTTTTTACTCTGTAAACCAAAATGTTGACTTACCAAGTGCATTTTTTTTTATATCATGATTAACTTTCCATCTTTTTACTTTCATTTTACTGGTGGAAATGGGGTTCAGTAGCATTTTCTAGATCATTGGTTCCCAACCTTTTTAACTCGTGACCCTGTAAAAAGAAGCAAAGTCTTGCAACCTGTTGGAGAAAGGATTTAATAAAGGTCTCTGGTCATTCAGTTAAGAAGCATTACAATTTATTCAGCAAATGCATTTGGGTCCATACAGCAGACAAGTCAGTGTAAAAGACAAAGAGCTCCCTCACTACAGCATTCTTTATAACCTGGATTTAACCTTGTGACCCACACCTTCCACCCTGCTTGTGTTAGAAAGCATTGTCTATTCATACAACGGAGTTACTTTGTGATTAGCTAGTTTTAGCAGAGTGCAGGTGCGAGGGGAATAAGAAATGTAACTAGACATTAGGACAGTCTGTGCTCTCCTGGAACATTCAGATTTATCGGAGTACACAAATGCTACATACACATCACAAGGGACAAACCCTTTATCAACGGTTGCATCATGTCTACCATTTGACCAGTTTCATACATTTTCTTGTTTTATTTGAACAACTTTTAGCGGCCTGAGGAGATTAGAGGGAGAAAATAGAGGAAGAAGTTTTCAGAGGCAGAAATATATATATATTTTGTTGTTCTCTCATTTTAATTATTTGATAACCCCTTAGATCAGGGGTCAGCCATCTGCGGCTCTGGAGCCACATGCGGCTCTCTAGCCCCTCTCCAGTGGCTCCCTGTGGATTTCTAAACATGGAAATGAATAACTGTTTTTTGTTTACATTTTCATTTTTACTTATCACTGCTGTAGGTCTATGGTACGACGGTACGATGGAGTATTAGGGCCACATTGAGGAAAAAAAATAAATCTGAGATTTCGAGAATAAAGTCGTAATATTACGAGAATAAAGTCATAATATTATAAAGTAGTAATTTTACGTGTTATTTTCTTTTTTCTCGTTAAGTTATGACTTTATTCTCGTAATTTTACGACTTTTTTTTCTCGTAATATTATGACTTTATTCCCGTAATATTACGACTTCTTTTCTCGTAAACTTATGACTTTATTATCTCAATATTAAGACTTTTTTTCTCATAATATTCTGACTTTATTCTGGAAATCTCAGGTGTTTTCCCCTCAATGTGGCCCTAATACTCCATAGTACATTGTCTCTTTGGCCCTCACTGCATTAGACTTATATACTATATACTTAGACTATAAACTGTGTTACCTTCATCACAATAATCAAATGTGTTGCGGCTCCAGACACATTTTGGGTTGTTTTTTTTTTGCCTAAAATGGCTCTTTTGATAGTAAAGGTTGCTGACCCCTGCCTTAGATTCATCCTACGACCCCTTGTTGGAACCACCAAATAAATGAATTCAAATAAATACATATTTGGAAGACAAAAACATCAAACTTGAATTTAAGGTCTTTATGTGTTTCTTTTATTTTACAAGCCTATATAGGAAGAGGTTTAACGTGACCTTTGAGTCAGCATGCTGGTGTTGAGTCACGTTAAAGTTAGACTGAACTGCTGCATTGCACTTCTCTTTTTATGAGTCAGACGTAACAGCGATGTGTAATATCAGGAAATGGATAGAAATGAACCACTTGTATTTGTCGTCAAAACAAGTGCAGGTTAAGTTTTTACATCTCAACCATGAAGACAGTTTAGCTTCTCTTTTCAGGAGAGTGGTTTATTGATCATGACTGTACTGGGTTAAATGTCAGTAAGAATGTAAACTTCCTCTTGTGATTTTCAGTTCCTTTCTCTTGTCAAAACTTTAGTGCCAAAATGAAAGTAATTTGATGTTGAACAAGGATATTGACACGTCATTCAAAACAAAAGCAGGCTTTGTCTTCTGTCTTTTAAACAATACAAAGAGGTTCTGGAAGTTTCCATCACAACACAAAAAATCCCACCTTTGTACTTTGTGGGGAATTTTAAAAAATGTTTATGGGAAGAAAATAAAAACATGTAAATATATATATTTGAGAGGCATAATCACAAAGCATGCCAGATTGTACAGTTGTAACATCATTTGAGTAACCTTATCATTTTAGAATAAATAAAGTTGAAACACATTTTTTTATTTGCTGTGTCACTTGTTTCACTTTCAGATTTGTGTTTTACTAGAAACAGAAACTTAAAAAACATCTATTATATTTTAGGCTGTGTTAAAAAATGATATTTGGACAAAAAAGATGTATTTATTTGCTGATTTTTAACAGAAAACTAAACCAAAACATATAACATATAATTAGCATAGTTTCACATAAAATCCTAGTGACGTCATTACTCGTGATGTGTTAGTCACGAACGAGCTGGTTCTTTGAGCTGGCTCTTTTAAGTGAACGATGGGAGCCGGCTCCCGTCCGAGAGCTGTTTTTTTATTTTTTATTTTGCGCGAATAGCAGACAAGATGAGTGACAGTCGTAAACGAAGCAGCATGTAAAATTATGGTATTCAGGAAATTATAAGATTTAGTATAATTATTCAAGATTCAAGATTCAAGATGTTTATTGTCACTCCAGTTATACAGGTACAGTCATGTGAAATGCTTTTTGCCGGGAGGCTCCATTAAAATAATAAGTTATATTACAATTAATTACATTACAATTATAAAAGGAAATACTTTAAGTGACATTACAATTACAATTAGTTATATTACAATTACAATTACGTTATATTACAATTACAATTACAAATACTTTAAGTTATATTACAATTATAAAAGGAAATACTTTGTACAAGAGCATATTAAGAACATATACATTAAGAACATATACAGTATAAGATATATATTATATTGAATAATTTAAGTGATATATGTGCACACATACTAATCATAGGTAAAAACAGCTAAATCTAAATGTGGCTGAATTCTAAAAGGCAGAAGTGGTAAAAATGAAGAGCCGTTTGGGAGCCGAAAGAGCCGGCTCTTCTTGGTGAGCTGAGCCAAATGATCTGGCTCACTAAAAAGAGCCGGAATTCCCATCACTAGTCATTACATCAGACGTCGACGTACTCTTGTGCGCGCGTCATCGAGTTGGTACATTTAGCTCAACGGCACAGAGGAAAGAGTAGTGAGCTTCCAACACTGGACGTGGAAGTTGTCTTTTGGTGAATATTTTAGCTTCTTTTTAATCGTTTGGACCGTAAGTACTTGTTTTTTATGCTTGTCATTTATACGCACACATAAAATACTACTTTAAAAGTAGAATGAAGTAAATCTAGTTAAGGCCAATTTAGTGCTGTCAAACAAATTAATTATGATTTGTATTAAGTGTGCTTTCACGTATGTTGACCTGTTACAGTTAAACAGTCGTAACATTAAGTTTTCAAACTTTACAGTGAAACTAAATTAACTTGGTAACTTTTTAAATTGTGTTTTTATGAATTAAACATGTCATGTAACAGTTAATTAACTTATTCTTAAACTCCTGGCTTCATTTTGTTGTGTGTGTAGGGAAACAACGGGTTGTTATAAGGCTTCTAGTTAATACTAACATGCCTTAACATGATCCAAGTTACTTGAGAGTGTAATTCTCATTTACCATCACTAGAGAGTGACAAAATGCAGTGAAACAGTGACTGAAATATAACAAAAATGACCTAAAATAAACATGAAACTGACAATTACTGCATAAATACTGATAGATTAGATCAATTAATAACATATAGTATGAAAACAGGTTGATTCCACAATTATTATTCTCATAATTTTTCATTTTTAATTTAATAATTTTTACTTTTTGTCTCAATTTTTAATTTTTCATCTCATAATTTAGCTTTTTGTTTCATAATTTTAAATTTTTCGTCTCATAATTTTGACTTTGTCTCAATTTTTACCTTTCGTCTCATAATTTAAATTTTTTAATTTCATAATTTTTACTTTTTGTCTCAATTTTTACCTTTCGTCTCACAATTTAAAAAAAAAATTAAAACAAAAATGACCTAAAATAAACATAGAACTGACAATTATTGCGTAAATATTGATAGATTAGATCAATTAATAACATACAGTGTGAAAACAGGTTTATTCCACAATTATTAGGGGTGTGCAAAATACAGGCAATATAACATAAACACAAAAGAGAACACATCAGAGTCAGTAGAGATAAATTAATCAACACAATTAATTAAGTTTAAACAGAAAATTAGTTACCAGCTATTCTGATGATTGAGTAATCCATCCAGCTTCTCAAATGTGAGGATTTGCTGTTTTTTCCCTGTTTTATATCATTATAAAATGAATATTTCTGGGCTTTTTATTTGTTTATCATGATCAATCAGGCATGTTGAAGACATCATCTTGTGCTCTGATGGCATTTTTCACTATTTTCTTACATCTTATAGAACAAATAATCAATTGATTAATAAATAATAAAAATAATCATTAGTTGCGATCCTAAATATTAACCAAAATAGACCCAAAACTGATAAGAATTAGACAAATATTAAGAACACAAGACCAAAGAAATGATAATAATGTATGATAATGTTTTTCACAGCATTATTGACGTGTGTAACTGTTTTTTTTTTATTAATTGGCTAATTGCTAAGTCTAGAAAAGTCTGAAAAAGTCTACAGTAAATCAAAGGGAGTTCCCAAAACCCAAGATAACAAATCTGAGAAACTGGAACCAATTTCTCTGTGGGCCAACTAAGTTTTATTAAACCAGGTAAAAGTCTTCATGAGGTTAAAATCTCTTTTCCATGTAAGACCTGACCACAGAAAATCTCCAATAACAACCAAAAATAATAGTTTATTCTGACTTTTCTTGCAGAATAATGTCAATTTACGTAAAAAAAAACATGCGAGCAACAAATGATGGCAAGATCACGTCATAATTAACACCTATTGAGCTACAAAGTCATGATTTTGAGTTTACTCTATCTCTTGGACAGCTGAAAACACCGGACACTGAGTACAAATATAACATCAATATCACTTTTTACATTCTCATGTGCAATATCACTGTTCATTGTGTGCAATATTAATGTCCAACATGTGCAATATTACTTATTTTTCTTGTTTGTTAGCTTACTTTACCTTTTTTATTTTACTTACCTTATCTTATTTACTCATTTTACTAAATATATCTTACTTAATTGTTATTCTATTAGGCACTGGTGCTAGAAATAGTACTTTTTTTATTTTATACACTTGAACTTGTTGTAGTTTTGTTGTATTTTTGAGCAATCTCTGGCACAAGAACTCCTTCGGGATTAATAAAGTTCTATCTTATTTTATCTTAATTTTATCTATATGATATTTTCTTTTCAGTAAACTGACATGGCAAACGGACACGTGGAAATCAACGACCCCTTCTGCAACCAAAACGGCCACGCCGGCAGCAAAGACCATAAATCTACCTCAGACACAGACAGCATGGAGGACACGGTGGAGTTAAGGCTCCTCATGGCCTACGCAACGAGGAGACGGACCACAGACGAGTCACCTGCACCGGACACACCGGCTTTAGTAAACGGTGGCACGGACGCCAACGAATCATCCTCGCCTCAGACGCCGGACAAGCCTGAGAAAGGGGTGACGAAGAGTGGGAGGAGGAAGAGGAAAGGGTTGAAACGTCTGCGGAGCCTTTTCAGCTGCATCTCATCTCGGAAAGGAGACGATGAACCGTACCAAATTAATCAGAAGCCAAATGATGACAACAGATGTGGTGATTTTACACGTGAGTGTTGAGATACAACTTCAGATAAACCCACTACATTCAGATCTATAAACTAACACATTTTTTGATTTGATTCATGAATTTAGAAGACAAAGAACAGTCCAGGGACAACATGTAAACACCAACATGGTCTCTGATGTCATAGAAAACAGGACAGACAGACATTCACACACAACACACACATAATCCCTAAAATGATAAACAACAAAAACAGTGTTTGTTTCTTTTCTTTCCGATCTGTATGTCCTTAAACGTATTCACAAATCCAATAAGCAGAAGAATAGAAGCAATAAAAGTGTTCAAAATAAAAATAAAAAAAACATCAAAACTCAATAAGATTTAAAAACATTTTTTTTTTAATA
This sequence comes from Sebastiscus albofasciatus, assembly GCA_916701655.1. Lineage (NCBI taxonomy): Eukaryota > Metazoa > Chordata > Actinopteri > Perciformes > Sebastidae > Sebastiscus > Sebastiscus albofasciatus. Next base: position 578 of record CAKAOI010046483.1, on the reverse strand, counting down.
TTATTTAATATTTTAATTGAACATCATTTGAGTAACCTTATCATTTTAGAATAAATAAAGTTAAAACACTTCTTTTTTTTAAATTTGCTGTGTCACTTGTTTGTCAGTTTCACTTTCAGATTGAAATAATTTGATGTTTTCTTAGAAAAAGAAACTTAAAAAACATTTATTATATTTTAGGCTGTGTTAAAAAATTATGATAATTAGACAAAAAAGATGTATTTATTTGCTGATTTTTAACAGAAAACTAAACCAAAACTGTGAAAAAAGAGCACATAATTAGCATAGTTTCACATAAGACTCTAGTTAGTCATTACTAGTGATGTGTCGGTCGCGAACGAGCCGGTTCTTTGAGCTGGCTCTTTTAAGTGAACAATGGGAGCCGGCTTCATTTCAGAACCAGATTTATTTGCCAACAACATACACATAAGTAATTTGACATCCGGTTTTATGCATCTCTCTCAATGTACTTACAAAGAAATATTAATAACAGCTAGTAACAAGGACAACAAAGCTGGACGGACAAAGGTGAAGAATAGACTGATATGTACACAAGTAGTGAAAAAATAGGTATATAT
>CAKAOI010046481.1:17800-35317 GCA_916701655.1 Sebastiscus albofasciatus | reverse complement strand
GAGTAAGACAAAGGGAAATGCAAACAGATTGAATAGTCCTCCATCTGCAGGACAAAGACTACATATTGGGCACAGCAGCAGGAGAAATGAGCCCCCTCGCTGACATAGCCCTCTATTTCAACCAGGGTTTCTTTCACTGGAGATTGATTCCATACGCTAAAAGAGCCAATAATTGTTTTTCATGTAGTGAGTGATGACCTCATTGCATATATTCATACAATATATGCATAAATGCATGTGTATGAATATATGTATATGTATGAATTTCCCAGATATGTGACTATGAGGAATTATAGCTGTGTGCTTTCATCCTTTCTCCTGCTCTCCCGCTTTCTGTTTTTTGTTTCTCTTGCTAACCTGCACAGAAGAAATCAATTCTGCTGACCCTAATCTAAAAGCATGACATGAGAATTAATAACTCGCCTGATATGGAATATGCACAACTTTCTGTCAGCCAGATGAATAGGCTGCAGTCCAATTGAAATAACATATGAGGAGCTCTTTAATCATTGGGTCAAGGAAAAAAGAAATCCTCCTAGCTCCACTCGAGTCACGTAAGGGACAAGGGCTCAGGTTGTTAACAGCCTCCAAACAGAATGAGATAAGAAGAAGAAGAAATACCTTTAAATAATTAAACATTTGATTCAATATTTGTAATGACCCATGGTGGCTACCTTTGTTTAAACAGATAGACACCAGTGAATGCTTTACACAATTTAGTTTTACTTTAAAGCTGCTGTTATTGATTTTTTTGGACCTGTGGGGGCCAAGTCCAATATTCACTCACTTTCTAGCTCTTTTCTTTTTAGCTCAACTTCTGAGAAACAATATCACACTCACTGTGTTTACCAGCAAGTCACTAACCTTGTCTGTCTGTTGCGGTGAGGTGCTGGGCAGGTAGCGGAGGCGTAAATGTGGGCAGAGCGTAGCTGGAGGCAGAATAAAGCTCTGGACACTTAACTAAACGCTTTCTAGTAAGTTTTGTTGGCTTGATTTTTTAAAAAACGAGTTTCTCTCAATATGTACAGTCACTCACTCTCCGGGACCGTGAGTGTTGGTTGAAAAAGTTAACATTAACTAACGGGACCAGATTAGCCGACCCCTACGCCGCTGGGGATAGGACGGCTGGATAGTTAGCTCGCTAGATTGTCTGGAGTGTGTTCCAATCCACGTACACTTCAATGTAGTGCACTTTGTTCACTCTGTACTCACTTGAGTAGTGCGTACATTTCAGCGGGGTAGGGTCGTCTCAAATCGAATACTCTGCGGCACACTGATCGGAAATGACGATCACATTTGACCGCGGCTCGCTGCCCGCCAAAATATCTTCTGAAAAAAAATGAAAGCAGAGGGAAATTACGTTTCCAACGTCGTTGCCTACGATGTGTCCTCCTGTTGGCTGAAAATGCACCGGTATGTTTACGTATTGTATTGTTTTATTCTGTTATCTATGTATGTTTGAATAGTGGTCGTGGCTCCGCCCCTTCCGCTACGTAGCCAAGATGGCGACAGTTGAGTGTGGAAAGTGTCCAGCGTTCCACATTCAACGATCTGACCGTTTTGAGTACAACATCCGGGTACTTTGAGTGCACTGCATTTTGCTGTACTTCCCAATTGGAACGCACTTATGCACTCAAAGTAGTAAGTGTAAGTACAGAAGTACGCGGATTGGAACACACTGTCTGTCTCTGGAACTAGCTAATTAGCTCGCTTGTCCGGAGACTGACAAGCTAGCAAGCGAACTCTCTCCTCCTGGCATACCAGCCTGTCGTTGAGCGGAATTGGCGAGCTAGCTAAGCAGTCAGCCGCCCGAGCAGCGGGCTACGACAGCGCTGTAAAAACAAATTGAAGGCGTATAAATCTTTGGATGCCTGTGGTTAACTATCCTTCAGTAAAGTCAGTCAAAAAGAGAGTCGCACATTATCGGCAAAGCGTTTCAGAGACAGAGAAAATGTGCTAATAGTTTAGCCTAGATATTGTAGCTTGCTAGAGTCTTGAATCACAGTTTGTCACCCAACAACGCAGCAAGATGTCATAATCGATGTGTAACTTTAGCCCACGGCTAGTGTCCAGTCTTTCCTTTGTTTTGCCTCCAGCTAACACCGTGACGTAAACATGACGTCGGCTGTAAAAGGGTCTATAACATGAGGCTGATGAGAGCAGAGTTGCACCCAGAAAAACAAAACAAAGATCCCAAATAGACTGAAAGGCGTTGTAGAGCTGAGGGAGATTGCAGTCGGGTGGTAGTTCTCTGTGGCTTCAAGGAGCAACCCTTTATCCATTAAACATAATCATTTGAACCATGGTAAATATATAAAGAAAGTATTGATTAGAGCAGCTTTAACGTGCTCAGTGTACAATAAAGGCTGCCCAATTTCAACAGATAGTGTGCGCTTTAAGTGCACACTGAAATAGTCCGTGACAGAAAAGCATTTAGCTGCTGCTTTCCAGTCAGCCGTTCAGCACCACTGCTAGAGGACAGCTCCCATTGAGGCCCAGCTGATGGTGTTCATTCACATCCTCCGTTCGGTACGAGGTTGTGGGCTGCAGTTCCTTTCTCAAACACACAACAGCGTCTCACATGAAGCTGACCTTCAAGCTCTGCTGGAGATAAAGAAACATATCCAAAGACTGACTTTAGGTTTTACAGCAAGCAAAACATTTCCATTCAGAATAACAAATTATAATGCCTGAAGGTCAGCCGTCTTAGAGATTAAATCATTTTTGACTCAATTCCATAGCACATCCACAACGTTTTGGTGCTGTAACTTTTAGATTTTTGTCAACTTAATGTAATGGGGTTTTCAGAAAATGTGCCTCAGTGTCAAGGATGAAACGAGGTTGCATTCACTGACTCAAGAGCCCCAAAACAACTGAGTGTTTAAAGCCTTTGTAGCTATGTAGATTTGTCTTAAAGGTCCAACATTGTGTTTTAAAATTTAATATTAAATACACTTATAGTATATATCAATTAAAACTAATCGAATATAAATATAAATTGATAAAAACAATTTATTCTTGAGGTTAACACGTGTAATGTACAGAGTCAAAATACACAAGGCTGTGCTACATATTAGGAGAATAATTCATTATTAATAAGCTTTTATACTCATTTGAATCCTGTGTCCGTGAAGTATTGCAATTCCCCTTACGTGACAGTAATATAAGTCCACTCACTCTGGCATAATGAAGAACTTTCTTTGTCACCCACCTAATCATTCTGGTACATAGTGTATAGACAGTACATAACCCTCTTGTCATTGCGATGTTCTCACCTCATCAGTATGCAGTTCATACAGAGGTATGTGTGCAGAACAACAAGCGCTGATTGGAAGTAAAGTCTGGTTATTTAACAGTTAAGTGACTTGTGACACAACCAGCAAGTGTCACCCTTCAGCATTTGAATACATCTCATGGATAAAAGACACAAGAGCTATAAACTGTTTTTTATATTTGATTATGTGGGAGAGTTTATGTAAGTTTGTGGACAAGGCAATGCTAATCTCTTTTTGTAATGAAGAGCAAGGTAATAGAGGTTTCAACTTAATCACATTTATTCTTAAATGTACATGCTGTCAAGGTTTACATGCACAAAATATGCAATTTTTTGCCCTTATTCCGAAAAAGACAATATTCAGACTAAGCTGTATAATATTCCACTAATATTCCTGTTTACATGCAGCCGTGCAGACTCCGATTAACGTAACCGATGGTGGACTTGTCCGACCGTACGAACACAGCACGTGCGTCTCTGCAAACTGTCAGCTAGTTGGTTTGTGTACAACACACAGAGCTGGACATAAACAGGCAAGAGGCCGTGTGTCGCAAACTGCCGTAAAAACACAAATTGAGATGCCTATTCTAAATGTTCTGTATACATGTCCAAAGAATGCTCCTAAAACCTGAATAATATCAGCACATCCTACATGTCTTAATCGGAATAAGGCCTAATTCAGAATAACCAAACGGAATATGCTGTTTACATGACCCGTATCATATTCACAATATTGTCATAGTTGGAATAACAGTGGAACATTAGTGTGCATGTAAACATGTTATTGTTTCACTACATTCCCTTACCTATTTGTTGAATTATTCCCAGATGGGTATGGGCCCTTCTTTCACACTGACGTTCAGGATAATTGGGAGCAAACGCTTTCCTCCTTCTCCGCCGTTCAAGGAAATGTCAGTCAGCATTAGCATACTCATTTATAGAGTGCTACAGCTGTCCCTGGCTGCTACCTCGCCGACCCTCGCTCTCCGTGCACCCGGCCGCCCCTTTCAAGGAGGGTTATCGCAACGATTATGAAAAATGACTCCTAAAAAAACCTGATGTGACACATTATCTCAATATTAAGGGGGTTTGATTAATAAGCCAAACTTATTATTCCCTCAAAGTACGAAAGGGTAAGGAGCAGCCAAGTGAAGTTAAATGCCACTGTCAATCTCAGCATGAGTCACTTTTTACTTCAAAGGACATTTCACCTGAATCATGTCACAGTATTTATGGAAAGACCAGTGTCTTAATGGGACTCGTAACCCTCATGTGAGATTTTCTTCATAAATTTAGTGGATGGAAAACCTCAACTTTTGCCGAACATAACGAACCCATTAATTCAGTGTTTACAAATGTGAATGTGAGTGCGGCCTACAGCAGTTCAGCAGTTCACCTATCTATAACCCGTTGCCTATATCTGCATGTTAATGCTCTCACATGTGAGCACATGCATACATTTCTGTTCGCACATTTCTAATTCCACCTGCTAGCCCATTAGGGATGTCAGATGAGGAGCGGTAGGTAGATAAACCACGATCGCCCAGAGAGAAATATATTATTCTCTTTAAGGCCGCCTTAAATAAAAGAAAGAAAGCTTTGAATTCCCTCCCCACTTTTCATGAATAAATGATGAGGTGTGTTTGAATGAATCCGTGTCCTTTCTTGGCGTCCTTTCTAAAGTTCGCTAAATGGCAGACACGGCGGTACATTCCCGTCCACGAGCCGGGTGCCGCTAATCTGATGGTGGGACGTTACCAGGCTATTCTCCGTATCCCCCCTTGTTACAAAGCCTTCTTCGCTGGAGGCTGCAGATAGCCTAAAGGTCCAGTATCAAACAAGGCCTGGAGGTACAGCAGTGAGTATAAATTGTAGTGTTAGATAGTAGCCACTGCTCCGTGCTTTCTGCTTGGATGTGATTTGTGTCTGTCTTTCTCTCGTAGAAGAAATGCCACCCTGCAACAGGAAAGAATAATGTGGTCATCTTTACAAAACAAAGGTCACACTCTCACATTTCTCTCCAAGTGGTAAATTACATCTTGTTACTGTATACCGACTTCTACATTTACGTTTATTGTACCCGTTTGCATGCACTTCACACATCTAATTGAATTGGTCACTGTCATTAAATACTTAAGCAGCTCCGGGGGCAAATTAGCTCGTAGACGTCTCTCAGAAAAAAGGGAACGAGGACATACGGGACATGTCTCTGAGCTCCGCGGAACTCAGACTCATGGGAAAGATTACCAAAGGGCGGTGCCAGTCACAGCTCATGCCCAAACCCCAGTCGCACAAAGTCAGTGCCACGAGCGAGAGAGAAACAGAGAGCGGAAGAAGAGAGAAAAGGCGACTCGCTCAATGAGAGTCTGGGGCAAAGATAAGGGGAGAATTAGCAGTTAATTTGTGGAGAAATTAATCCGTTTTCAGCATGAATCAGAGCCCAACTCTGTGGCATTGTTCAAGGCAGTGAGCGCTCCTATCTCGTGTCCCCAGATATTTGCAGGTCACTACAGAGGAGAGGATTTCAATTTGGTCACTGATGTTGGATCAAGAGAGGAAAAGACACAAAAGAAGTCTTTGTTCCAGCGAAGGGGCTCACTGGAAATGGCACATATCATCTTGGGAGAATTTCACAGCTGCCAACGTGCCGCCGCTGTAACGTGTGTCTTTATAAGTTGCTTTTCATTCAGGGGAAAACTGAAGGCCACACAACAGCAAAACTGAACAAACTGTAATTGGAGCAGCCTCTATTTGATATTGAGCATTTAATCGCAGATCATTAATGCGGTGCCATTTAAAAAGCCTCAGCATCCCCAGAATATAGAGAAGGTGACATTTAAAAAGCCCCCAGTTCTCCGCCGACACCAAATATTTTCGCCAGTTACTCAAATTAATCCACTGATGACTTGCCTTTGGATACGAGCTGCACAACATAACAATACAGGAGGATTTTCTGAAATTAATACACACCAGGCAAGGTTATGGAAAAGCACCGTCGGCTTCTGTTTTCCTTTGCTGAAACTAAAGACTTCACTGCAGTAGCCTGGTTAATATCAGAGTGTGTGTATGTGTGTGTATACGCCCTTGTGGAACTTGATTGTCATTCTCTATACAGTGGCACATCACTGATCTTAGACCTCTCACCTACATTACAACAATATATTCAGCAATACCTCATACATTGTAAGTATACGTTATGTCCTCATAGAAAGAATTTAAAGATGGCGATTTCATTTTGAGACTCGCTCCCAGCTGAGCAGCTGACCTCTGCTTCTCAGAGTCAAAGCTCAGAGCTGCTCCTGTTCTCAGTCTCACAGACCGAATCAAGAAGACACATAGGGCTTCGTGTAGAAGCCTCCACGGCGAAAAACAAAATAGCACGAGCCGCCGTTGTTATGAGTTTCGTTCTGTTTGTCGTTTCCGTGACTATTTCATTTCTGCGTGCTACGCCGGTGACAGCTGTTGACAGTGCGAGGCGTCAGGATGGAGAGAGAGCCATCATTTCCAACAAGGGAGGCGAGTTCTCCCCCCCTCAACCTTTCATCATCCTCGCACCAGTGAGTGGATCAGAGAGACAAAGTATTTCTCACTATCTGAAGAATGGGTACTAGAGACGGCATTTCATTAGGGCCTCCACAGACCGTGCATTTTGTGGAATAGTATAACGTATAGGCCACATGAAAGGGGGTAGAAGATAGTTGGTGTGCATTCAATACTCTCTTGCAGTGCTCTAAAAAGAAAAAAGGTTTTAAAGGTGCATTATGTATAATCTGGCCAGAATGAACAAACTACGGCTGTCAAAGTTAACATGATAATGCGTTAACGCAAATTCGTTTTAACGCCACTAATTTCTTTAACGCAACTTGCGATTTTTTTCAGGATATGTACCCATGAGTCTCCCCTTTACAGACATGCCCACTTTATGATAATCACATGCAGTTTGGGGCAAGTCATAGTCAAGTCAGCACACTGACACACTGACAGCTGTTGTTACCTGTTGGGTTTGAGTTTACCATGTTATGATTTGAGCATATTTTTTTATGCAAAATGCAGTACCTGTGAGGGTTTCTGGACAATATTTGTCATTGTTTTGTGTTGTTAATTGATTTCCAATAATAAATACCCACTCCCATGTTGATAAGAGTATTAAATACTTGACAAATCTCACTTTAAGGTACATTTTGAACAGATAAAAAATGTTAAATTAAATATTTGAATCGATTGACAGCCCTATAACTAACATTATCAACTGAATGGGGAAGAGGTTACAGTATTGATGTTATGTCAAAGACATCTGTCCACTGAAATCAGCATGCAAAAGCTTTTTTTTTATATATATAACTGATGACTGTAAATTTAGATTGTATAGACCCAGTAGTAGAGGTGAAATGCTGCCCCCTATTTGTTTGGATGCATGTTATTCCATATCTTACTATATAAAGTCAAAACCAACAGTGCGTTACTCTGTCTCACGGTACTTCTGCCTTCTTTACCTGTCTGTGCTACTAAACCCCGAGCCCATTTGTTCCTAATTAAGAATACATAGTGCATTGAAGATTATTTTCAGATGTGGATTAGCCTAATACACAAACATATTTGCAGATTATAAGAGTTATAGATTTGTTAGATTACAGAGTAATCTATGAACAATTGTAGATTTAAAAATGAAAAATATGTTTTCATCGAACTAAAAAGTGATATGATAATTTAATGAGTGAATGTGAAAACTTTTCCCGGACCCCCCGGCTGAGTGACTTTGAGAGTCACTGCTCTAGTGAGTATTTCCAGCAGCAGGACAGCGTATGTGTTATTGACTCATAATAAACTACAGTGCCCATGTTCATCATGATGAAGGAACATGTCACCCGGTGCAACGGGGTGGCTTATTGATGTGTTTTTAATTGCTTTTGTATAACAATGGATCTCTATGTCATAGAGGAATACGATCTATCAGGCTTTAGCTACACAGCCAATAAGCATCAATTCAATGCCGGTTGTTGTCTTTTCATGGGATTTGTTGACAACATGATAAAAATATTGGAATATTGCTAGCCTTATCCTTTAATATAATATGAATATGAACAAACAAATTGTGAACGCAAATGCTCACCTTCTAAACAAGCAGCTACGGTGATAAAACAGAGGGGTGTGAACCCATTAACTTCTATTATCAGAGAACTTTTCCAGTCATCAATTTCCCTCCATCGATGTTGGATGAGCTGTGTTCTCTCTATTAGCCTCTTCTCAGTATGACAACATAACAAAAACATAGCACACAAAAGCCGTAGCAAGCAAAGGCATTCAAATTAATTCACGGCACCTGCTTCCAAAGACATTGAGTCTCCGTCGGCGTGCTGCTGAGGGTTAAGTCAAATTGATGGCAACACATGGAGAAAAAACAAAATATACATACGTACATACATTCACGCCGTCCTCACAGTCCATTTGCATGATTTACTGGGCCCCTTGCAGAAAACCTTTTGACAAGGTTTAATTAGCGTCGTTTTACACCGTTTTTCATGTTTAAAAGGTGATGAATTGTATAATTAAAGGGCTCACAATGTAAATCAATGGGGCAGAAAGAGAGAAGGTAATTAAACAGAGCCCTGGCTGGCATCATAATGTTCCAACTTTCATGGGAGACCAGACCAAGCCCACCTGTGCCCAAACACTTGTTGACTGTATTAATGGAGGAATTTTGACACACAAAGACGCCACCTGAAAGGGAAACCTAATGAGCAGCTTTTAATACAAAGAGTTGAATAATATGCCGCTCCATCACAGAGCCATAGTCGTATACAAACATTACGGGGTGTGTGCGCATTCAGGGGGCAAAACCGCTTCGGTAGCCGTTGTAATCAACGTAGATTTCACATTGTTTGTACATTTTTGTTGACTATACTAGACCCTTGCATATGACGTATTAGTATGACTTTTGTTTATTATTATCACCTGTTATGAAATGGCTAATGTAAAATCAGAAATAAAGTTAAGTGTGATTTGACTTGGGGGACCAGCGACTGTTTGGTTGACACTCCGGTCGGCGTTCAAGTTACGTGAGTCCCTCTTGATGGCCGCAGCCAGACACTTTATCCTTCGCGATTTCTCAACAGGTATAACGTTAATATTATGGCTGTCAATCGATTAAAGTATTTAATCACGATCAATCGCATGATTGTCCATGATTGTTCACCATTAATCGCAAATTAATCACACATTTTTTTATAAAGGGAGATTTCTCAAGTATTTTTTTTTCCTTCGCCAAAATATAGCGCAAGTTTAGAGCATTATTTAGCCTACTTCACGACAAGCTAGTATGACATGGTTGGTATGGTGATTATTAACATTACAGCAACTTAGAGCCGTGACAAAGTCTTGCATCATTTTTAAGTTTAGTCGCTAAATATATATAAATATATATATATATAGAAATATTTCCCTGGAGTGTGGGTTGATCACCTCGTTGTTGATCAGTTAATTTGTATTGATCTGTGGAGCATGACAGCTCTCCATGACCACCCCCTGCTTCGCTAGCGCTGTGTGGCTAGAAAGCTTTTGCCCATCAGGCCTGGATCTATAAGCTCCTTCTGTTTTTAGCAAAGACATGTGATCCCCGCGGAACAATAAATATTTTCAATCCACCTTTTCTACTCCTCGTTGTCTCTGCGTTGGAGCTTGGCTCTGTTAGACATGCCGTACTTTCTGCCCCCTGGTTGCGGGCGCATCTCTGTGATGACGTTGCACAGAAACCCGTCTATTCTGTTAGATGGAAAAGGGGTTAAGTCCAGCAACATGGCATCTTCACTTGTGTCTCAGACTGTACATTTGCCAGTGATAGAGCTGCATGTTTACATTCTCTGCAGCCTGTAGAGAGGAAAGGAATTGCCCTAAAACAAGTCAGTGTTAGCTTTTTTACACAGTAATACTTTGCTCATTCCCCATCCTGCCTGATGAGAAATTGTCAGGATTCTGCACCGTCCTGCTGGGCTCATGTTTCCATCCTTAAACTGCATTTCCCTTTCAAATCAAGCTTGTGCTTTCTCTTTTCTCCCAGGATTTTTGACATTTTAGAGCTATGAAAAGCTGCAAATGCTGATGTGACAGACCTCATTTGCAGTCTCAGTCCCAGTGCTCTACAGACTCAAAGCCTTAGGTGTTCTGCTACTTGAGCAGCCAAAGATAAAGTTCTTTTTTTTTTGGCCAACCATCCCAGAGTTTCCTGAGATTGCCAGGGATGGCGGCGGGGGTGCAGATGTGTGGTAATTGAGTTTGGAATGGGCTGTTTGAGGTGGAGCTGCCGCTATGCAGTTCAGTCATATATCCTCCCAATTTTCTCTCTCTAAGGAGCTCTCGCCCCGGGGAGTGTGCAAGTGAGTGGACTATGGCTGACTGCTACTGTTGCATGGAGGTACAGATGACACAGGCTCTCCTCTCATGGAGACACTCTTGCCCACATCCTGTTCTTACACACTGTATTGTAGCCTACTGTGCTAACAAGATTAACCACTGACTTAGATCCAGACATCCTTAGTTCCCTTCTTTTACTGTTTAATTTACACCATGATAGTTTCTTCTCTTTTTGCTCCTTAATTTAAAACCATAGTAAGGATGATAGTTTCTCACTTTGGGATTTAAAAACTAGTAAATATACACGTACAGACATTTTCTGGCATGTTCTTATGAGATTTCCATTGCACTTTCCATAAATAATGATGGGTATACTACACCATAACGCCCATTCCTCTTTGAGTTCCACGGCTGTAGTTGTGCAGCGAGGGTGGCTGTCACCCAACGCCAGAAAAACAGCAGGTGGATCCCACATGACCACCTGGCACAAGGAGCAAAAAACCATGCATTAATCCGTTGAGAGTGACAAACTAAATCTTGACGAAGAGACTAACACACGCCTGTAGCAGCAGTTCCTATGGAAGAGGGGGACAGTCTTCAAAATAACTGGCTCTTTTAGGCGTGACACATGTAGCATTATCTGCCATTTCCCTATAATTCATGCCAAACTAGCTATATATATCTTCTTTTTTTATCTCTTTTCATTTCACAAAGCCATAGCTTCGGCATTGTGTGATGCAGGCAGCAAAGGCCAAGCCCATTACTGAACAATATGAAGATTACACAGAGGGCAACACAAATTGAAGCTATTACCAAGCAAGAAATTCAGAGGGGATAACTTTTTTCTGTTGTTGAAAGTCCATAAGGAGAAGACCATGATCTATACGAGCAACCTGACTGCATGAAAAGATAAAATCCTTTTTTGAATACTGGGTGTTGTACCTGTAAATATCAACAGAATTGCCTTCATAACTAGTAGACACTGTTTGATATACAAAACCTCAGCTTTGACTTTATAATTAAAGCACCCTGCCTTGTTATTTCTTTATATTCAGTAGCCTTCACCCAGACACGTACTGCATAACAGCTGTAAAACAGCACATTGCAGACAGTGACGGTAAACAGAAGACAGTAAATGAGTTCCAAACTGTTGAGTATAACCAAACAAGCAACTATTTTGAATCAGAAAAAAAAGGAAAAGTGTGTTTTCACCAATCACAAAAAGTACAAAAAGTAATTTGGTTCACATTATTCTCCGAAAAGCAGAAATAATTTGTCCCGCACTAAAAAATCAGCGGGGGCAAAGCTCAGAACTGTGCGCAAATTTGATTTCATGTGCTCCGGGGGGAATTGAATAAGGCTGTTGATGGAAGTGGCACAGAAGGGGACGGGGATGTGAGAGTAGCCAGCCGCCGTTTCTTGGAGGGGTTACAATTTAGAGGGCGGAGCAGATGGATGGCCAGCAATCAAACAGCTGCTGTAATCAATTCAGCATGAGAGTTCATCATGAGTCTGTCTGACTGCGAGAGTGGAACACAAAAGAACCAGACTGAAGGCTTGCTGTGCTCTGATCAGGTTTCTTATTCAGATATATTTGTGCAGAATGAAGAAGAGCATGAAAATGTCTCTTAAAATATACAATATCCAAATGCTACATCATGTTACATGGTAGATTAAAGAAATTGGCTTGCATTTTAGCCATCATAGCTGCGTGGCTCTAGGGATGACAGTATCAGTCTGCTGGTCAACTACTTTGGTCCACACTGAAATATCTGAGCAAGTATTATATAGATTGCCATGACATTTTGGACAGACAATCATGGTCCCCAGTGGATGAAGCTAGTTGACTTTTATGATCCCTTCGTATTGTGGTTTTGAGTGAAATGTCTCGACAACTAGATGGCTTCCCATAAAATGTGGGTCAGACATTCATGTCCCCCTCAGGATCAGTTAAAAACTCCCTTAAAGGTTCTCTATATGACATCCAGAGCATTAATATAGCAGCAAATGACAATTTGCTATGTAAAGATATAGTGGAGTAATGTCTACCTGAGCAGAGAATGAAGTCACCCTCCCTCCGTGTGTGATGTAATCTCTGTGCTTTGTTGACATAGCCGGGGCGGCCCTGCATGCCTTTAAGTGCATGTGAGCGTGCCCCACTGGCTAGCTCATAGCCGCCACTCTGCATTGCCCTCATATGGAGGTTACAGTTGATAACGCTGTACCGGCCGACGGTGCCATTGTGGAACCAGGTAAACACTGTTAGCTCTGTCAGCATTGCTGCTGTTGTTTTCACTGTTAGCGCTGTTAGCACAGTTTGCTGCGAGCCGCCGGCTCAGCCGTCGCCATGTTGAGAGCCGCGTGGAAGCAATAGAAATACTCCCAATCTTACATTTATCATCTTTAACTTTAAGCCATCCATTTGAAAATATTAGCTTGCTAACAGCGTCACATATGGGGAACATTTTAAACACGATACCTGCAAAACATCAGCATATTGGCATGCTGGTGTTAAGCATCGCTGTGCCTGTGTAAGTAGCCTCACAGAGCAGCTACATGGAGTAAATAGTTATTTACTAGTGTTGTTGGATATCTCCTAATCTACACCGTAAAATGCACCAAAATACATAGCTTGTTAGTTGAAATGTTAAATATATTGTAGAGCCACTACAGGCTTTAGGTCAAGCTTAGTCACAGCTGCTGGCCATCTAATATGGCCATAGCTGTAGGATAATTTGTGTGCTACAGTCTTGTTGTTGTCTCTAATTTCAGAGCTGATGTTTCATTTTTGATGGCATGTTTTCTGAGAAAGATCATGATGTTCGGCATACAGACTGTTGGTATTGGGCTGAAAGGTTTGACTTTCACCACTTTTGTGCCACCGGATGTCTTCAGCCTCCACAAACAAATAAAGAGCATACCTCTTCTCTCCGGCTTTGCTCTTTCAGTGTCCCTCCTATCTCCTGCTCTTTACATCTTTTCTGTGCAGCTCACTGGCTCTGTGACTTTTATTCACCGGCTAAACCATTGTTCTGCAAGTCCACATTGCAGCCGAAGGCCAAAGCACTATCACATTTCCATCTGGACTAAAATTCTGTGGACCTTTGGACCTCTGAATTCACTCCATCGGTGGACACAGAAAGCACATTAGAACTGTTCGACTATTGTTTAGAGAGTTTTTTTTATCCCCAACAAGAAGTTGGCTGCCCCGTTTTGACTGTATAACACGTCGTCTCTAGTCTCCAGGGCACCGCTGACCTTTAGGAAGGAAGAGTTAAACAGACCAACAAAACAATTCCATTACTCTGATTAATTGATTTTGAATGCTTTCAGGGAATTGGCTGGAGGGGTAAATGGGGCTTTATGCTGGTAAAAAGCACTCACATGATTGGAGCTATAGCTAAATGGTTTCTTGTACATTGATGAAAGAAAGGCTCATATCACGATTCTTGGAAAGCTATATACATATTTATACAGCACTAATGTATGGATTCACAATATGTGGCATACATATGGCAACTATAAATACCCCCTCGCTATAACCTACTTTAGAAAAAAGCGTTAAAACGAACGCATTTATGAATGTTAATTAAGCGGCAAGTACAAAATATAGCTACTGTATGTAAACCTGTAAATTAATCCCATCATGCAACTTTATGAGGCACACACTCAACATCCATCCATCCATTTGCTTCCGCATATCCGAGGTCGGATTGCGTGGGCAGCAGGCTTAGCGGGGAATTCCAGACATCCCTCTCCCCAGCAACGTTTTCCAGCTCTTCCTGGGGGACCCCGAGGCGTTCCCAGGCCAGACGAGATATATAATCTCTCCAGCGTGTTCTGGGTCTACCCCGGGGCCTCTTACCAGTTGGATGTGTCTGGAAAACCTCCAAATGGAGGCATCCAGATCAGATGCCCGAACCACCTCAGATGTCCCTCCAGATGTCTGACTTCCTCACCCTATCTCTAAGGCTGAGCACAGCCACCCGACGAAGGAAGATCATTTTGGCAGCTTGTATCCGCAATATCATTCTTTCAGTCACTACCCAAAGCTCATGACCATTGGTGGGGGCTGGGATGGAGCCTTCCAGCTCAGCTCCATCTGCACCACAACGGTGTGGTATAACAGAGGAAGCACTGAACCGCCTGTCCACCTCCCGCTCCATTTTACCCTCACTCGACACACCGTTTTTCCAGCAGAGAACCATGGCCTCAGACTTGGAGGTACTGACTCTCATCCCGACACGCTCGACAGAGGTTACATATATAGTAACATGTTTTAAATGGGACTTTTTTTATGCAGAAAAGAGGGATTGTAAGGGCTCATTAAATCAGTCTTCTGTCTTTTTTGGAAAGCCAGTGCTGCTCATTAAGATGGAGTCCAGCCCGCCACCTGTGGAGCCTGGACAACTCAGAAACCCCATAAAGAACTGGATGGCGACAGCAAAGGGAGCAAGCAGGATTTGACATGATGACAGAGGAGCGAACTCGTGGGACAGACGGAACGGGAGGAGGGGGGAGAGAGAGAGAGAGAGAGCCAGACTGCGCATGACTGCGCATGAGTGAGGGAATGAACAAACAAGAAGACTGATGTCTTCAGTTACCGTGCTTTATAGATGATATTCAAAGCGTGGCCCTGCATTTATCACCCCACTCCCGCTGTGGTGCTGTCACCGCGACACATCAGGTAATGGTGGAGGGGGCTGCGTTAGCATAAGGGTATGTGAGGTGACAACTGGGAATGGATGAGCAACTGTGCGCTCATGTGCTGGGGAATGACAAACAATGAATTGTGAAGAAAGAGGGATGTCTACAGTAAAGGGAATGAGGAGAGATGAGTCTCAGTTGTTGAGCTCCCCTCCCGCTGCCGCTACTCTCTCATCCTTTCTTGCAGCAGAAGATTATCAAGTCTGCCAACTCACTGAGGGATTCTATTAATTAACACTTTGACTGTCGCAACTCGGCCCGTCTTTTCCCTCTTGTTCTCTGGAGGCTTCGGGCAGGAGCTCGGGGACGAAGGCGTCAGAGGTGGGAATGAGACGGGCAGCAGGTGAAAAGCAGCTCGGTCCACCAGGGTAGGATGACACAGGTGCAGCAGCTCTGGGAGACTTTCTGTATACATCACAGCGTCTGCCTCAGAGCTGGCCCCGTATAGCCGGCGAGCGTCTTGCAATTGACGCTCCCATTATGGTATGCCGATGAGTCATGCTGTTCAAATGGGCTGTCACTTGCACTGAAGCTCAGGGACTGGGAGACAGCGAACAAAAACTAGTGATTAGCATTAAAGATGTAGCTGTTTCAGAACTGTCTAGACTTGCAGTAGAGAGCTAAGAGTCTCATGCTGGGCTGGCAGACTTTACTGCCATGTAAGTGAGAAGATTGTTGAGCTAATAAACCTGGTTTTTATGATTTTTTTTCTTATTTTTGAGCAGGGAATAAAACTAAATAAATTAAGGGGGAGATATAGATCTCTCTGAGATGTGATATGAATAAAAAAAAATGTTGTAAAACCCCCAGGTTTTACAGCAGCCAGCTTGCCATACAACTCATTAAACAGTCACTTGATTTTATGAGGAGTTTTATCCATTCCTCTGAGGTATAACTGAGGGGCCATTGATGTGGCATATATTGCCGTCCCATAAGATGTTAATGTGCCTTCTAGCTTCTAGAAATACTGTATGTTTGCTTAATTGATCCAATCAAGACAAGCTTCCATCAGAGGAGCTCTAGAGGGATCTCTCTGACAGTTTAGCTTTGACTGACTGAACCTCTTTCTTCGATTGACTCTAACAGAAAACGATGCAGCACACACGGCGAGTCTCGCTGGATTTACAGCTGCAGTCTGACATGTTCTGCAAACATGAGACTGTCGTATGCTGTCACTCTATACTGTGAACCCATACGCCTCGATGCCATGCTCATATCAAACAGCAGAGGGGTTCACAGGCAAGAAATGCTCTCCATACATCACCTACACCAATTATTATTCGCCACAGCTTTTGCACATTCCTCACGGTTAAGCCCCCAAGACACGACGTATCATTTTCACACTCAAAGCAACAGCATATGCAGAATACATCAATTTTGCAGTAGCAGCTGCTTGGTTATTTCAGCTGTGACTGTTTGGATATCCATGTGGCTCAGTTTGGATAAGATTGTTGTCTTTAATTTCTTCCCCCTCGATAAACTGATACTTGCACTGGTTTACATACAGCCTGCCGATGTGTCTCTGGACCTTCTGGTGATAATGTGTGAACAGTGAAATCATCTGTAGACGGGGCATGTCCGGACTAGTTTATCACTGTGAGGACAGCTGTGGCTCCCCATCGCACTGTAGGGTCACTGGAGGCAGCGGGAAGTTACAGAATGATAATTTAGTTCTATTCTTAGCTCGCTAGTTTTTGTAAATGACAGCTAAAGGGCAAAGCAGCTAACAATAGCTGAACCATAGCTGCTGGCAGACCAAGACAAGGTGACTAGACACTTTTGGATCGGTTGGTTGATTGGTTAGACATAAGGAGAAATGCGCTTCTTAAAGGTGCTACATACAATATACAGAGCATTAATATAACAGCAAACAACTATTTGCTATGTAAAGATATAATGGACTAACGCTACCTGAGCAGAGAATGAAGTCCCTCTCCCTCCATGTGTGTTGTAATCTGAGCTTCTCCATGCTTTATTGACATAGCCGGGGTGTCCCTCCGTGTGTGATGTAATCTCAGTGCTTTGTTGACATAGCCGGGGTGTCCCCCTGTGTGTGTTGTAATCTGAGCTTCTCCATGCTTTGTTGACATAGTCTTTTGTTATCATTCAAATGTAAAATCATTAATTTAATATATTACAAATAGCTTTTTATGTTTATTCATAATTCATTTAGGCTATCAGGTAGAATG
>CAKAOI010046481.1:0-17780 GCA_916701655.1 Sebastiscus albofasciatus | reverse complement strand
GTAATCTGAGCTTCTCCATGCTTTATTGACATAGCCGGGGTGTCCCTCCGTGTGTGATGTATTCTCCGTGCTTTGTTGACATAGCCGGGGTGTCCCTCCGTGTGTGATGTAATCTCAGTGCTTTGTTGACATAGCCGGGGTGTCCCTCTGTGTGTGTTGTAATCTGAGCTTCACCATGCTTTGTTGACATAGTCTGTTGTTATCATTCAAGTGTAAAATCATTAATTTAATATATTATAAATAGCTTTTTATGTTTATTTATAGTTCATTTAGGCTATCAGGTAGAATGCACTCGCCAATTTAATTAATCTAGAGATAATTTTACAGAGATAACAGATTTTTTTTCCGATAGATCGGTAGAATTTCAGTCAACCAAGTTTTTTCTTTGGTTGACTATAGCCCTACTAAACACAGCGCTTATATAACATTAGCAGGGCTACACTAATTCATTATAAGCCAACAGGTCAAACAGTTACCAGCAAGTTTATTAAATAAAGTATCAGCAACATATTGTCACGTCCTTAATCGTTACTTATAGATTTGTATTGCTTTTATATATTAATCAATATGAAGAAGATAATTGAAACTTAATTCACTTGTATAATCCAACATTGTGATCAAGTTGTGATACATTTTTGAATAAATTAACTATTATTGCATTGTAATGCAGATAAAGTGCAGACTAGATTGAATCTATGTTGCATTACTTGACAACGATGATGTAACTTTGACAAACATTATTGCAAACTATGTGATGGATTACACAGCTGTAGCAAGTTTAAATATTGCGCTAATTGATTTTCATATTATACAGAAATTAATGGAAGTCGATGGAATGGTAGAAAAAAATGACGAAAACCAGCACATCAGCATCCACATCCATCAGTTTCCCACTGATTAACATGCAGTCACATAAAACACAATGTGCCCTCTGAGCCTTACTCAGTTTGGGATTATTGCCACATCCCAAAAAAGCCGGTTTCAATTACTGCCATTTAAATTGCCCAGTGACCAAACGCGGCTCTTTCTTCACCTCACCCTTCAACTCGCACAAATCCCATCCCAACATTGCCTCTGGATCACACTATCTCATCAGATCTGTAAAGGAAACAGCAAATTGATTACAATTTGATTGTAGGCCGGGGATTTCTTCATTATTTCTCAGCAGCAACGGAACTGAATCTCTTGTGCCCTGAGTTAAAGATGCAGAAGTCAGGTTTATTTTAACACTACCGTCTTGGTAAACAAACATTTTTTTTCTTGATAAACCTACTTGCTGGCCATCAATTTCTCTAGGTATGGAGACAGAAAATATTCTGAACACAGAGAACAGTGTCTGGGAGGACCAGAGTGGCTGGCTGAATTCTGAATGTTGAATAAAACTGAATTTAGCCTGTTTATTCACAGTGCTTACCTTGTGCATAATATGCATTTCTAATGAAGGTGTATCAAGACCCACTTTTGGCTGTGATCAGAGAACCAACCTTCAGGCAACAACAGCTGACAGTGAAAGAACGAAAAGGATATTTGTATTTGGAGTCAGATTCAGACTCCTAATGATGGCCTTATGATTTGAT
Source organism: Sebastiscus albofasciatus (assembly GCA_916701655.1). NCBI lineage: Eukaryota > Metazoa > Chordata > Actinopteri > Perciformes > Sebastidae > Sebastiscus > Sebastiscus albofasciatus. Next base: position 16,203 of record CAKAOI010046481.1, on the reverse strand, counting down.
TACAATTCCCCTGATTTGATTCGAATGCATAACGATTATCGCTGCATCTCGATGCATCTTGCGGCTTTTTCATATTAGTAATGTTGTTCTGTTCCCGAGTAAACTTGCGTCATCATCTACGTGTATTTGTTTATGTTGAAATCAGCTCCACGTGGCGAAAAGACTTCTTTCAAACTTGACAGAAACAAAATGAAACTCACCAAAACTGTCGTCATTAGTGTTTCTAACAATCATCAACTTTGGTTTAGTCGAAATAAACCTTTATATCACAGTTTGATGTGAAAATATGCCGACTCTAATCTACACTACACTGATGCCCGCATCGCGATGCATCTTAGAATCGACAATCATGTGCTTACACACACACACCATTCTCCTTATTCTATCTTATCTGTTCACTTGTTTGTAGTTGCATTTCACGCTTTAGATTCACATATACCCGGCCAGCATCCATCTCAGTATGGCTGTAGTGTATCTCAAACTGTGACCAAGGGAGCAGGAGGAGCGATTACTGTCTCCCCCTACCTCACTACCACCTGCGTATCTTGCAAGCATGCAGGTGGGGAAAGTGGTGTGTGGTAACAGACAGATGCAGTGTGTGTGTCTGTGTGAGAGTCAGATAAATTTGCTCCCTCTTCGGACCAGTTGCTGCCACCTTCCCCGCCTTGACAGCTCCGTAGATTAAGCCTCGAGAGGCAAAGAGCCCTGTTTAGTATTCCACATGTCTCATCTGCGCTGCCTGGGCCACACCAAATGGAGACAGTTGCTCACATGTGTTGCCACCGAAATGGAGAAAAATGTGTTCAAACTGTGTGCAGTAACTGGTGAAGACAATTAAAGTAATTTCAGTTCTCAAGTTGCATGAAAAAATTAAATGTGGCCTTCACACAGTGGGGGCGTGATGACTAAACGACACGAAAATCCAAAATACTCGCCTGCAAATATTTTGCATCAGAACTATTTATACCGGCGGCGATGCCATTTTTCGACAGTCGCAATGCTTTTTCAATAAAAGGTTTGAATAGATTCACGCAGGCAGACGACCAACTACCAGGATCCTACTGACCCAGAGCAGCGTCTGTCTGAGGTAAATTGTTGTATAGTTAAACCAAAGTGGCAATGCAATTGCCTAGTTCACCTATATGGATGCGCCGGCCCTGCCTGCTCCTCTATTAATGAAACAATATTGGATATTTTTTTCTCTTTAGCTTAACTGAATGCTTGTTTGTTTTAATATAATCTTGACATCATGTTACATCAGGGGTCTGCGACCTTTTTAACTACGAGAGCTACAGTACTTGAGAATGAAATTTGTCGAGAGCTTCTTTTTTCCCCCCTCTTGATTCTAGTAGAGACATAATTGATGACATTACATATTCACCCTTCAAAAACACTTCTCTCCTCTCCTCTTAATAAAAGATAAATAGTAGCCAAGGGAATGTCATTGTTCATAAACAAATGGACATTTAATCAGTATAGAACTTGTGATATGAACACGTGTATATTAAAATGTAAAATGTTTTCACATGCTATTGTCTCTTCCGTTCCTGTGAAAAGGGAGAAAAGCTGCGAATTATACTAATGAACTGACATCTCAATGTACAGATGAACAGAGGTATCTCCCGAAGGTTAGGAGGATACACAACGTGGTATTTTTATCACAGTTTGTGTGACTTGTTGAAGATGCGACAACTTGAAAATGCTCACACATTGTCACACTAAGAATTAATCAGAGAGGAAAAAAAACAGGTGTCTCTTTGATGATCCCTGCAACCGACAAAGAATACTGATTAAATCCTGGACTGTTATAGTTTCTTATGAGTGAAGCTTTGCCTCTATACAATCAGCTCAGTCGCACTAAATGGCGTAATAATGACATGGTGATCGCAAGTCATTTTGCGTGCAATGAGAACGCCGTTCTTGCTTTTGGCGTGTCACCTGTACGCTATCGAGTCTGTATTGACTATGTTAACGCATTCGGGTAAAGATGCTACGCTCAGAGCTAGTGACGTAGAATAAAAAGTAAGAAAGATCGCTCATGGCGGGCGAGAGGGTCGGTGGATGGGTCCAACAAACACAGGACTTTCAACCAGGAGACCGGAGTCCCAAATTGTTGTTATTTTGAAGTTAAGTCAGTGACGTTTGTGACGTGTTTTCTGTACTTCTGTTAAATTTTTTCTAGGGCTGTCAATTGATTGAAATATTTAATTGTGATTAATCGTATGATTGTCCATGATTACTTGAGATTAATCACGTTTTGTTTTTATCTGTTCAAAATGTACCTTAAAGGGAGATTTGTCAAGTATTCAATGGAAATCAGTTAACAACACAAAACAATAACAACTATTGTCCAGTAACCCTCACAGGTACTGCATTTAGCATAAAAAATATGCTCAAATCATAACATGACCATTTTCATTCACATATCTGGAGGTCAGAGGTCAAGGGACCCCTTTGAAAATGTCCATGCCAGTTTTTCCTCGCCAAAATTTAGCGCAAGTTTGGAGCATTATTTAACCTCCTTTGCGACAAGCTAGTATGACATGGTTGGTACCTTGGGTTCCTTAAGTTTTGTAGTTTCATATGCTACCAGTATCTTCACTCTAACTTTAAAACTGAGCCCGCTACAACTTGTGAAAGATTGATTGCCTTAATGAAGAAAGAAATTAGTGGCGTTACGAATTTGTATTGATACATTATAACTGCATTAACTTTGACAGCCCTAGTTTTTTTCCCGTACTTCTGTTATGTTGTTTCCGTGCGTATTTTCCTTAGTTCATGTACTTCTTTTAAGCCCAAACCTAACTAAGTGGTTTTGTTGACCAAAACCACCATAGTTTTGTTGCATGGCGTAAAAATGACACGCAAAAAGTCTAAAATGCGTTCTCATGAAACGTGGAATGTCCTTGTAATGTCGTGCTATTTATATGCTTTCCCATGAGACAGTTTTGCTCTAACGTAACATGTCTGGCGTATTCTGTACATATGTCTGGTATAATTTGATTGTAAACAGGAGCTGACATTCGCTGGGAAGGCGAGGTTAGGGGAGTTCTCAGTCCAGGACTCTGCTAGAGAGACACAGACAGCAGACCTAGAATATGTATTGGCAAATTAGTGGAGTCCACAATGCAGGCTGCATCTAATTCACTGCTTATACACTAGTTTGGTTTCACGGGTGTCTATGCTGCAAGAGAGGATGGACTCCATCATCATGGAGAGGGTTGGAGGAAAACAACGTGCCTGTATTGTAAATTCAACTAAACCACAGTCGCCTTTTTTTTCCCCCTCTCTGTCTGTATGTCTTTAACTTTCGGGTTGGAGTATGGTGTGTTAGGCCTGCGCCCTCTCCTGATGCAGACTGTTGGGGGAAAAAGGCATATATATATATATATACGTCTGGAATCTCATCTAGCATGAGCAATGAGGCCTGGGACAAAGAATAGAAAAGTAAGCAGGTGGCTTTGTACTGTATGTGTGAATCAGTGTGTGTGGGTGTACCTGTGTGTGTGTGTGTGTGTGTGTGTGTGTGTATATATATATATATATATATATATATATATATATATAAGGTGGTAAATTGTAACAGGAGTTTTTTTCTCTTCAGAATGGCAGAGCCAGAGCAGCAGCTCTCATCAGAGGGTTGTATATGTGGCAGCATAATGGGGTCACAGTAGATGTGCAGGACAGGCAGGGGCTCTATTTCACAAGCTGAGAGATGGAATGTGCAAGGCGGTAGTTGGAGCAGGCCGCAGAAGGGTCTGAATAATGAATTCTCTCTCTCCGACCTGTCTGCTTTGTGTCATCACCCCACCAACCCCCTCCTCCAAAAACCCTCCACTTGGATATTAAAAGATGTCATAGGCGCTGCAGTGTCCCAGCAGAGCCAGTGGTCATGATGCAGCGTATAGGGGAGGTGTGCAGAAGTGGAAACAAGCAGATGAAGACTGACAGAATGACATGATAAGCCAAGTGTTTCAGCGTCCGCTTGCCAAACACAGCGAGTTCTGATTTGTGCAATTATGGTAGTTTTTCTCCAGATGGGGAATGACAGGATGGGCCTTGTTTGTAGCGGGGGGTGGGGGGGATAACGGGTGGGAAGAAACTCCTGAGAACAGTTTGGCCATGGGCCTGAGAGAGACGGAGAGCAGCCTGCTGCGTCTACCAGCGCGATGACAAACTCTGCTCCCCTTCTCTTCTGGTGACAGCCGAGGAGTATTACTAAGCAGATTAGATACAGGAACATTGTTCACCAACCTTGAGTTCCCACCTGAGGCGGATCTGTTCAACAGTTCTCCCTGTATAAGCACAAAAAAATGATAGTGTTGCTCAGCCCCCCCTCGCTTACTGCACTTTATTAGAAAACGTGAGACTTGTGTCAGGAGGTGACGGAGCCACGGCAAACGTATTTGTTGTTAAGTGGGCATGAATTAATAATTACACACAAGCTTAGGAGCATAAAAACAAATTAGGTCTCAAAAGCAAACATACTGAGGCACATTATTTTAATTAAAAGTGTTTGACTAATGATGATAAGAACATCCACATGTCCTGCAGCCTGCAGGTTCTATAGAGTCTGTCTGAGGAGAAGATACCAACGTCTGTTTGCTCTCCTTGTTACATAAGAACTTAGATAATTGCTGCATCTACAGTAGGGCTGGGACGATTCACCCATCTCCCGATTCGATGCTATCGCGATACTTGGGTGCAGATTCGATATGTATTATGATTCGATATTGCGATTTATTGCGATTTTTGTTAACTTTTTTAACACTAGACCATGGGAAAAAGTTGAATCATACACTTCTAGGGACTTTTACTTTGGAAAATATCTAATTTAATACAGTAAGAATGTTTAATTTTCAGCCTGTATGTAGTCAGAGATGTCCTGAAGTCAAATAAATCAGTTAATTTCAGGTATTATATATTACATTCATTACAAATTAGTGATATTTTATTTATAATTTATAAGGGACATGTAGTGTTTTATACTTCTGGTGAATATAATCTTATTTCTATATATGTATTTTGTATTAACAGTTCCTTTTCTTAACACCTTAATTTGAAAACCGGACATAGTCACACGTGTATACTTCCTCTAACTTCTCCAAGTCCGTCTCTAGCTCTCCCGTCAGCTCCGTTCTCTTTATACATCCATGGTCAGCTCCATCGGGGCCGTTTGAATGCATTTAACATAAATGTCAGTATATGGGTGCTCTACAGTTGTAACGTCGGTCCATTTGACCACGGAGATGAGAGTAACGGGCGGTTTGACCGCACGTTACCGCAATGTGATACCGTTTCCTTTCCATGACAGAGTTAGCATGCAGCTTTAGCCGTGATGTCTAGCTCTGCTTTTCTTGTCAATGTGTGAAACCCAAAGTGTTTCCATACTTCACTGGATGTGTAGTGTTTACCACTTTGGATTTAACATGTGAGGGTGCAGGTCGTATCCACGTGGACCCTCCACCATTTTCTACTTTTTTGTTTCGACTCGCTGCGGTTTGTTTTGGTTGAAGGATACGGAACGGATATGACGTCACGTTACTCAGACTACAACAATAAAAGCGGTAACTTCCTTCTACCTCCGTACAGACTCAAAAGAAGCAAATACTGTATATCGATTCTGGCATTAACAAATCTCTTTCAAAATCTTAAAAGAAAAAGTTCCGATACATAGTTGAATTTTTTCCCACCCCTAATGTACAGTATGTGTGAATGTGAATGTGCTTACTTTGTGTTTGTGGGTGATAAGGTGGATAGGGATATCAGGAGAGTGACTTTAAGGCTGTGCCACATCATTAGTCTAGCAGCCAGGCTCACTAGGTAGAGCATGGCTGGCATCCTACATTATTAACTGGCACTGAGACACTAGCGGAGGTGTGGTGTGGTAACGGGACAGACACTACATCTCTTCCTATCACCGCACTACAAGCTGAATGGAGGCAGCACGGTCTGATTACCTATTCAAAGCATCGCCAACTCAGCCGAGACACATCTGATACAGACATGGTGGCTTTCGAGTACACGGTGGTCCTCAGTTCAGCCTCGCTCGCTTGTTTCTTCTCCTTGTTTTTCCTTCCCCTTGTTTTCCTTTTGTTTTGACACACCAGCGGTCCCTGTAGATGGCGCACGGCCACGGCACAAGTGCTCCTCGTCTCTGACAGAACAGTTTAAGCCGAGATGACAGACGAAAGGCCAAATGGTTACTGAACGGCACGACGGAAAGTGCTGTTAATGAAAGTCCCTTGTTGTGAAAATGGGGTTTCACAGGAACCTCCGTGGTGAACGAAACCTTCCATGAATATGCAATGCCTCAGTCAGCGAAGCTTATTTAGCATACTAACAGGAGGAGAGCTTTTTTGGAACGGCTCGCTGCAGCGCTCGATAAGGGCAAGTGTTTTGTGTAAGTTGTAAACTGTACAAATGGGCCGTAGCCTTTTAAGTTAAGACGCGGCGTAATGTGGATTTGTTGCTTCATCCATGCAGTGATGTGAGGTGAGAGGAGAGTTTTCTATGGAGTATATTAACCAGCTACTTAAAATGAGAACTGTAATTAAAAGGATGACAGCTTTATTAACACATGCAGAGGAGTGGAGTACTTGATTAGCGGAGAGCGGCTGATTTACATTCTGGTACGTGTGTGTAACTCACCCCGCTCTTTTAAATGTGACGCACTGGGACTATTTTCCCAGGACACAGCTTCAGTAGCTGTCAACAACTGTAATAGTATTTTCTGCCTGTCTTCAAAAAGCTATTCCTTGTTTATGGAATTGACGGTTATTTGCGGTGAGTGGGCGGCCAGCAGCGCATGATTATTGTGCTGCAAAAAAAGTGTTATAGGGTGAGCATTTCGTGTTTAAGAAGACCTTGTTTACTCTTTCCTAGATTTTTCCTGTGTGGACCTGTCTCCCCACTGAGAGACATGTTTTTTTACCAGCATCCCGTAACAATGGGATGCTGTTTTGTGCCAGGCGCAGAAAACCTAGTTTTCCCTTCAACGACGACAGGCTTAATCGATGTAATTCACTGTGAAATCTGATTTGTGGTGACAATACCAAACTGAGATAAGATAGTATTGTAATTGTCTTGTGCTGCCAGTCAGGGGCAGATTGAGTCTGAAGCACACACACGCACACACACACGCACACACCTGAGGAATTAATTATGGCTGTTACGGTTCTGCATGCAACATTAGACTGGTTTTCAGGTGACCTTTTTGACAACATTGCAACTGTGAAACTGCCATTTTAAGCCGCGCTTCCACCAAGAAAATCCTGGTAATTTTAGTCCTGGGACTACTTTACAAGGAACTAAAAGGTTCCTTCACTCCATTGTTTGCGTTTCCACCGTGGTATAAAGACCTGCGAAGATTAGGCAAATTGGTCCGCTGACGTAGGCTATGAAAAAGCAACATGACATGTGACGAGGGCTGCTGGTGGTCACAGCGGTAAACACACACACCCGCCCGTTTCATCTAAAAAACATGTCTAAAAAAAGAAATGTTAGGTTTTGTCTCACTGCTGCATAGTACTTACTGGGATGTAATGAATGAAATGAAACTAAGAGCATCTGTCTCCACAGTAAATCATCAATTGAGTGTTTTGATGGTTATTTATTTGTGCTGTAAAACGTAACCATCTCATTCACAGCTCCGTCGCCGCGCTCTCTCTTGCTATTCAACGTTTTCTCTTTTTTTTCACAGTTAATCGAATATTAATCGCGATCATTATTTTGGCTTCCCACAATTAAATGAACATGATTGACTGCAATATTGACATTTAAAATGCTTCACTCATAGAAATCTCTGCTGCATTAATCCAGCGCTTCCTCAACTAACAGCTAGAGATGCGCCGTCAATCCGCAGCCGATCGAAGCTGGCTGGTTTTCAGCAGTCTCGTACAGACACACACACACATGTGCAGCCTCCACATGGTGGTTTTACGTCTGCTCACAGCGGCACATCTCAATATTGATCAAAATAATCGTGATTATCTTTTTGGCCATAATCGTGCAGCCTACCAGAGACTTAATTTAGACCCTGGTTCCTGCGGTTTGAGGCGCAAATAGTTCCTCAAAAGGTTCCTAGTTCCGGGGAAAAGTTCTTGCATTGGAAACAGGGTTTTAGGTGCACAATAACTAAACCTAAAAAAAAGTGTTTTTATCTATACTGGGAGTAAAAAAAGCTCTAAAACATTAACTTGGCTTGTAAAAGACTTTACTGCAAAGGATCAATAGATGCAAATAAACAAGGTATTCGAGGGTAGTGTCTTATTTCAGCGTGCCAGCCTCCATCAGCACGTCTTTGTGAGACTGCGAGATGCAGAAGTGAACACACACACGCACACACACAGGGGTCCGACAGCTACTTTGAGTTCCCTCCTCTCATTAATGTCTAAATTGTATAGCTGATGGGCTGGGGTGTGTGGAGCTTGGCAGGGCCCTGCTCTTTGGGACTCACCAGCATCACTTGGACAGATGGCGCGAGGAAGCAGCTGTGACTAAGGGATATACAGAGGAGCCAGGGAGCTAGCTGCAGCCACAGCTCTGTGGCAATGACACAGCCTCAAGATGGAGGTTGAGAGGAAAGTAAGTAAGATGGAAAACAATATAGGGTATGCCCTGTAGCGCCATTCAGCTACGTACACCATTGGGTGGCAAGCTGCTGTGTACATCCCTGACGTGGTGCCAAACTCGCCGTCTCTCCCGTCCCACACACAGCCAGGCTTCGCCTCTTTCTTCCCATTACATTCAGGTCTTCAGAGCCCCCCAAACCAATTCCAATAACTTCCTTCCCCAAAAACTACCTTAACTAGCTTCCTCTGATATCTCCCAGCACCGACAATATAGTCCAGGAAAACTTTAGGCTCTTTCCTCATCGCGGTTGATGTGCTGTTTGGCAGAAGGGATGCATACGAATGAGCAGTTAGTAGCGTTTGGAGTCCAACTGGGGGGCCCTAGCTTGAGAAATGAGCTGGCATTTGCAGATAGGCAGGCACAGACTGATGGAGTCACTCTGAGGGGTTGTGAGGGAAATTTCCATCGCTTTTCTTGGGGGGGTAAATCATGCTGTATGGTAAAAGGGGCGAAGGCATTGAGGGCTGAGGCGCAAGGCAGCCGCCTGAGCCGGGGACTTCTGCTGAGCGCGATATTAACATGCGCCAAGACGTCTGCGCTGGCATGTGATTTTGTTATCTGTCCCCTTCACTTTTACTTCTCACTTGACTTTGGATCATATTGAGGCTGCATGATTTTGTGAATTTTTTTCCTCAAAAACATACTGGATTCTGTTTGCCTCAGAGATAAGATGCATTTACAGCCATTACTGCTAAACAGAAGGCGAAACAGAATTAAGCCACATGTCCTCCTACGCTTTCCCGGCTCCCCCAACAACACATATCACTACTACTTATTTTATTCCTTTCCCTTTTTTTTTCTTCTTCTTCTCGGGAACACAGCAGATGTTCCCACCAAAATATTTGAAGTTCTTCGGGGGGCCTTTAAGGGCGACAGCGTGAGTTGTTCTGCTTGAAAAACAGTCATTTCTAATTAAGCATGGTTTCCAAATGAAGGGGGTAAACAGAAAAGGCTCCAAATGGCTGTCATTAGGGGCTCATGTCAGAGCACGCAGGTTAGGCCCCCACTCTCATTAACTCAGGGTCTGTTCTCCGCACATAAAAAGCAAACCACATCCTAGCGTACAGATGCCTGTGTGTCAGCATCTATGCATGCATGGATGTGTGTGTTTAGGTGCTTGTGTTTGCCTGCCTGAGAGAACAGGCTGAATCTCATTTACAGTCCGAGGGGTCACTTATTGACTGAATCAACCCCCCTGCCAGGGCCCAGACGGAATGGGAGCTTAACAAGATTACTGTTATATATAGCAGCGGTAATGGGAACCTCTCTGGAGGTTCTGGTGCTGCTGATTTGTGCCCTGCTACCCAGATTTGAGCAGAAATGCCTGACATTCTGCACACAGCCTCTCTCCACTGGGAAACTCCTGATGCATTACAGCTGCAACGGATCAATCAATCTAGCTACTCCCAGCTCTCCCATCTCTCCACCTGCTGCCTGCCAGGACAGAGATTCCTCAGAGGACTGTGCCGGGGGGGCTGCACTGTCTGTCGCTGCCCATGCGTGCTCGTCCGCCTCCACCAGCAGTTAGAGAAATCACTGGCTGAATGGGCACATTTCTCCCGTGCATACATTCAGGGTCTAAATCCAATCGCGCAACAGATTGTTGCTCTCGGCGCGCCGCTAGTCACGTCAGTTTAAGGCAGAGGCGCTAAGGATCGAAAGGAGGGAGGTGGGAGAGAAAGGAGGTTCGTATTAGAAAATGCGGCGCCGCCACACTTGTTTTGATTAATGGACCTCTCTCCGCCTGTGAGTGACGAATTATCAGAAGGCTGGATGGCTCGTTCATCACTGTCAGCCGAGGCCTGCTAGTGTGGCGTCTGCAGTCCGCCAGCCAGCCGCGCCGCCACCTCGCCCTTATCGCTCCCACCTGGTGCTGGAGATTTGCGGGAGAAGAAGAGAAGAGACCCGAGGAAGAGGCGACGAAGATAGCGCAAGCTGAGACATTGAGGTTTGGCGGCGACGAAACCTGGGCGCCGCACTTATCCCGTGATTTACTGTAAGTTTAGATAAACCCGCGAGTAAAAAGGCCCGCAAGCACGATCGTCCACCAAACCATTATCACATGATTGAAGTTAATTTGGAGGAAGGGAAAGGAGGGCGATGATAAGAGTCATCGTGTTGAACAATTAAATAGCAGATAGTGGAATTTAGTTCTGTATCTCAGCCCAGGGCTCTGCCTGGCCTCTAATTAAGCAGGTAGAGAGCGCTTAGCAACGGGGATCTTATCTCTGCTTTTGCCAGGCGACATAGATAGCGTTCAGATGCATAAACACTAATTAATTACCGGGAGTGTACTTCACTGTGAGGAGGCTTCTCCGCGGTGCCTGTTGTGATGGGCATTACAGAGATACAGATGGAGACACGAGCTACACACACACACACACACCATAAAATAAGCAATACTCTCATCTCCATTTCTTTACGCTCCGTCTCCTTTTTCATGTTCGCTTTTCTCTCTCTGGCTCATGCACCCACTCCCACCTGGAGGGAAGGTAAAGTAGTTGTTTTTCAAGAGAGGTACTATCCTGTGACACAGACAGCAGACCAAGCTGAGCCGGTGATGGATGGGAAGTGGACAGCTGTCGACAGGCTGGGAGGACGGCGGGGCCACGAGCGCCCGACGGAGACACACCTAATTCCCAGGTCTTATTTTGTCAATAAACAGCAGCCAGTGGCACTCAATTAGAAGCCTTTATTGACTATGTTGCCCGGCCTGTGTGTCAGATGTCAGCTGGTGACACGGCGTGATGTCCCACATTGGCGCTTTCTGCGAGATTACAGAAAATAGAAAAATCAAACGAAAATTGCAGAGAAAATAAATAAAGGAGGGAAGGCAGAGGGAGGATTTGGTGGGAAATACAGAGGGGAGAGAAAGACAGGGCGAGATTAAGAGAGATAAAACAGGACTACACTAGTCCTCAAAGCATTTTTCTCAAGTGCTCAGGTTATTATGTCTTGTTGGGCCCGCTGAGTGTGAGCTTAAGCAGAATGTAAAAATGTATAAAACAAATCAGATATGACAAATGTTCGCAGTAATTGGCAGGTTTCACTTTGTTGTCTTCCGTGTTTATTCTTGCCACTAGACAAGTCAGGATAAGAAAGATATCCTCCTCCCCATCTCTTTCTTTGCGATTGAACAAATCCTCTAACCAGTGTTTGTTTTCGGTCGTCTTTCCTGCAGTATGTTGTCTTTTGTTTCACTTCAAACGCCACTGCATCATCTGTTTTTCTCCTGGAGAGGCGGAAACAAACACAAGCACCAGCTTAGCCGGCTTTCCAAAGTAATTGGTTTAGAGTTATTCCTTGAAGTGGTTGCATTTTTTTGACACGGTGATGGTTATTTTTTTCAGCTTATATTCACAGTCTTTTAAAGAATCTAAAAGAAGAGGGATTTTTTTTTTCTTTTACCTTAAGATAAACATACTGGTGGCATTGGAACCCAAATCCTGTGGGATTTAAGCAAACAAGAACACATAGATCCTGTTAGACACACCGATAAAGTTGTTTTTAGATTGTTTCAAAAAACTTTTTGATACATTAATTCCCCATAGCTCTATCATAACTTCCACAACAATAGAATGCATTAAAGGCAGTGAATGAAGAAAAAAGATAATTGTTTATTATAACAGATGATATGTGATAATAAAGTCTTGACAGAAAGTCTTTGGCGCTTAGACTCTACAGGAAGATTTGTAATCGAGGGGCGTCTGCCCTGAGCAGCAGCAAGATAAATCCCCCCATGGAGTCCAGACACTGGTGGTGGCTGATGATTGTGCCGAGACCGGTAGGCAGATGAGGCTGATGAATCTGCAAAGACTGGGCGGTGATGATAACAGCAGCATGAACGTGCTAAAAGCAGAGAGAGAGAGAGAGAGTCTTATTTAAAAAGAGACAGCAGCAAGACGATAGGCAACAATGTAGGTGTGTCGCTGTGCTAGTGGATGGATGTGACTAGATGAGAACAGCTGATACCACGACTGACAGCCCCAAACAATGACAGCTAGGAAATTATGAGTAAGCATCATAGACTGTATATAAGAAGTGGACATAGTCACCGTGACATCACCCATTGGTTTGTGGACTGTCGTTTTGAAGCCTCGAAATCTGCATTTTGGCAGTCGCCATCTTGGTTTTACGCAACCAGAAGTGACACGAGAGGTTGGAGCACAACCGGACGCTGAATAAGACATTCTGAGGTGACCAAAATGTTATAATTAACTTTCATGAACTGAAAACACACTGTGAAAGGGTTAAAGTTGTAAGACGAAAACACAGAGAACTCCCAGACCAGACAACGCTGTGGTAGCGACCTGTCAATCACAAGGTAGCCCCGCCCTAAAGCATCCCCTGCTTTATGGTCTATTTGACTCTAAATGGGACCATAACTTACTAAATGAACATCATGCTATATTGAAGAAGACTTGAAACTAGTGATTGAGACCATAAACTCATGTTTACAATGTTTACTGAGGTAATAAATCAAGTGAGAAGTAGGCTCATTTTCTCATAGACTTCTATACAATCAGACTTCATTTTGCAACCAGAGGAGCAATGTTATGACAATATGAAAATACCTGAAGAGGCAAAACAGCAGAGGAATTCGAGGACTGAGCAGAGGACTGTTTCTTTGTTGTTCATATGGAGAAGGAAAGCTATACCATATCATGACAGATCGGTGGCATCGAGAGGGTCCAGTGTCAGAAATTGAGCTGACTTAAAAGAAAGAATATTGATGCATTTTGTACCCAACCCTGTTATTTTGCAAAACAGGCTTGTTGCTAATGAGGTTGACATTTCAAGCTTACTCCCGAAAAAAAAAAAGAAATAAAAAAAGACCACAAGAAAAACATGTCATGTGTGGCCTAAGGATTTACTGTCATTTCTGAAATAACTTGAGATTTATTGTATGAAAGTATTATTTTTAAAAGACTGTAACAGTGTATAAGCATGATAGATTATTACGTCACTTTAAAACGTGCTAAAACATTGGACATTTATATGTCCATGGTTGCATTAACCTGAGAGGGGTCTAGACTATAGATGGGAGAAGTTGGTTTTGGAATAAAGTTTAGTTTTGTAAAGGTTAAGTGGTGCATATCCCCAAATACATTTTCAGTTTACTATCTCACTACAAACTGATGTGCACAGTGAAGCTGGGGGCATCTACTTAGGGTTCTGGGCCCTGTGACTGTTGCTCGGTTGGTAATCTCAGATTCGTGTTATTGATCGGAAAACGTAGCTGTTCAGCTTCGCTTTACTTCTTGGAGCGTTCCTTACAGGTGGTTACTCTTCCTTTCATTTGGTTCCTCCCATTTTCCTTTCCTTTCTTGTTCTTGGAATGAAGGAACAGTTGATATATGCAGTACATCATCATGCAATATTAGCTACATCTATTAGACTTGTACCTATTCCTGATTGATGCTATTCCTGCATAACATGTCACGTTTGCAGTGGAGTATTGAGCCACCTTTTGTGCTGATCCTGGTTTATGTTACTGTGGAGAGCTATTATTAGCTATCCGATGCTTGAACTGTTAACCCACTTGCTTTGGACATATGAAAAAGCTTTTGCTGTTGCAGCTGTTGCTATAGTTTTGTAAGCATTATGACCTATATCTCGCAATCCATAATTAAAAGTACCATGAGCTGAATCACATCTGGTCTATGGTATCATGCCCCCTATAGTCAGTCAATGAGGATGACACCTCTTATGGAAGATCACACAACTAGTGCAAAAATCCCACATTTAATAACAGGGTTTCATTAGAGGAACATTTGTATTGTTTTTTTAATTATTAGTATTAAAAATGCATTCATCACAGTGGATGATATCTAAGAGATAAAACATGATGAGGTGTCCCAAAAATAATGGATGCTGCAGAGGCGGAGCCCCGCCACTTCATCATTCCCTCCACTGACTTCATTATTTCTTCATGTCGGAACATTGCACTTTCTTGTGCTTATTTAATAGCCACTTACAAAACTTCAGCCTCTTTTCTCTAACTTCACAAGTTTTGTTATCACTTACTGAGTTTAACTGTTGGTGAGTTTAACAACTAAATCTGTGAAAAGCATGAGCACTGCTGCTGTCTGATTAAGTATTGTTTTTGAACAGTAATTAAACTGTTGACCGGAACTAGTGTATACATATAAAATGTATAAGATTTTAAAGGACCCTTGTGTGAAACCAGTATTTTCTGTTATAGTTTATCTAAGTTTTTTTTTCACATGTTGCACTAAAATAAAAAAATACTGCAAGAAAACTTCTCATGTTTAGAATAATATGGACACCCCACTACGCAGTACCACGATAAAGTCACACAGACCTTGACAATTTTGAAGACCTAATCTCTCACAGGTGATGCAGATCTTCTTAGGGCAACTCTACAGGGATCTAGTTGCTTCCACGATTTAATTATGATCATTAGGACACAGCGTGATGCTAAGCTGCACCTACACTGACACACAACAGATGGTTGTGCTCTGGATGCCAACGCTGGGCAGTGGTTCGACATCCCAGCAGGTGGCCTTTAACCAGCCTCACCTGTGTGACACATGAAACGCAGAAACACAATAACATGTGGTGACTTTACTCAGTAATTATTAATATGGCAGCTTTAAAAAAAGAACTTACACAGTAAAGTAAAAAGTTTTTACACCACAACTTCCATAGTAGCTTTTTTATTGATGTTAACTCTCGCTAGGTAAAAAGGTTATATTAGGACTGAAACCACGCATATAAAGAAAGGTTGTCTGTTGATACCTGTAAAGTTTGCGTTGGTTTGGTATAATTTTAATCATTATTAAAGCTGCGTTCAGTTATTTTTGGTCACATTGGGATAGAAGATCACCACAACAAGCTGAAAACTAGGGCCGCCTCCTTGATTAGTTGACTAATCGGTCGTTTTGGTCTCAGTTGACTACCTTTTCATTAGTCGATTGGTCTTTTTTATGCTTTTTTCATGCTGAAAGACTTATTTCCAAAAGACTTATGAGCACATCTCATAAACACAATATCCAGCAAACAACTATTTGCCATGTAAAGACATATAAAGATATAGAGTAGTAACATCTACCTGAGCAGAGAATGAAGTCACTCCCCCTCGGTTCTGTGTTGTAATCTGAGCTGCTCCGTGCTTTGTTGACATAGCCGGGCCGGCCGTTTGTACCTTTTAGTTTATGTTTGTGCATGTGAGCATGCCCCACCGGATAGCTCCCGGCCGCTGCTCTGCACTGCCCCCTCAAGTTAATGCTGTTATCTCTGTCAGCACTGTTGTCGTTGTTCATGTTGAGAGCCGTGTGGAGGCAATAGAAATGCACCCAATCTCGCAATTACTGTAGCACCTTTAAAGTGGTGCTTTTGTGTTATTATTTGTGGAGAAACTACAGATCTGTCGATTAAATCAACTCGCGTAGTCGACAAAATTGTGAGTGTTTTTCGACTAAGAATTTCATTGGTCGAGGTCAGCCCTGCTGAAAACACACGTCTGGCATATTGTTGTCTTTCAAACTTGTCATGGCTGACATTTCACTCACAGAAAGTCAATCACTACTCTTTTAGCTCTATTTT
>CAKAOI010046480.1:0-25483 GCA_916701655.1 Sebastiscus albofasciatus | reverse complement strand
TTCTCAGGTTCAGTGCATGTTGAGATCAGGCAACACAACCCTGTGGCCATGCACGGCCGTATACGCAGGGGTTTTAGAATTACAGACGGGTTCATGCCTCCCCAACAGCCCTGTCTCCTAAATATTAAGCTCCCACACAACGAGACTGCATTGTGTGAATTGTGTTTCAAGGGAAACATATTTCGTTGCGGATTTCGTTTGTTTTTGACATATCACAAACACGTTTGTAATGAAGAAGCAGAAGTCCGCCTAAGGAGGATGTTGGGGTGGTGGATGGGTCAACAAACACCAGACTTTCGCCCAGTAGTAGGGCTGTCACAATAACCGCAATATTGCAATATCTTTTCCCTTGGGTTCCCTTTGTGTTGCTGTGGGTTTTACGCTTTGCTACGTATATCAGTCCACCTCACGTCTTGTGCTTCTCTCATTGAATGTCTAGTTTTTTTCTCTCATGATTGTGATTTTCCCGTGAAAGACTGTCTAGGAGTGTTTAGAGGAGCAAATGCTTTTTTTTTTTTTTTTAAAGAAACGGTGTGTATCTTTTAGGGGAATCTATTGGCAGAAATGGAATATAATATTAATAAGTATTAGTTAGTTTAAAATCACCTGATAATAAGAATCGTTGTGTTTTCGTTACCTTAGAATGAGCCGTTTATATCTACATAGGGAGCGGGTCCTCTCCACGGAGTCGGTCTTGGGCTGTAGTCGACAACGTTCACTCACTCTAAGCATTGGCTCTGCTCCAAATGACCTGCGCTAATCTTACAACACCTGGCTCTAGAGAGGGACATTCATGTTTTGCATCGGCCGCATTACCTCTCTAACACGCTTGACACACAGGAGAGGCTTCAGTTGGTTGCAATCTCCTCACCTCACCGCTGGATACTGGCAGATCCTTCACACTGGACCTTTTAAAGTAACCAATTTTACACACCGACTTGACTTTATATGTCCTGAGGAGTTCTACTTAGCCTGTAAAAAACAGTTGTATAATGTCTTCTATGCTTCTTGAGAGAGATCTCCAAAGATGTCATCAGGGTATTTTTAACTTGGACTTGAGCCTGTGTTGCATGGGCTTGAAAAGAAGTGGGTATTTAGGAGGTAGGGAGGGTCTAATAAAAGGCACTATCTAGTAGTATTACAGGAAATTTTAATGTAAAACAAGTGTTTTTGGAGCTTTACCCACATTAGGGACTAAGAGCTAAGATATCTTAGCCTCTTAGCCTGCATTCATTCTGTCCATTCTTTATTAATGTGCCTCTTACAAGTCCCTCAAATTCAAGGAAATACAGTAATAAATCGCTGGAGTACCCCTTTAAAGCCCCAGATTTGCTGACTGCAGGCTGAGCAAAACATTAGCAAAAAGTAATGGATTTTCTGTAAATAAGACGGTTGCAGATTTCAAGCTGAAAAACAAGGGAGAGCTATGACAATTTAAGTTCAAAGTAAGTTAATTTCATATTAATGCCATATTGAGTTTTACTGTATGTAAAATTGGGTACACGGGAGTCCCCCGTTGGCAGCTCTGATATCCTCTCTGATTGGTTTCTCTGTCACCTATGATCTGTCACTCTCCCTTTGTGAAACACGTTTTAAAAATAATAGATATAATATAAGCTCTACACGCTTGCCGCGGGCCAAGTCATATAAGCTCTAGAAGGCAATTAATTATCACTTCGATTAATGTTGGCTCCATTTTATTTACCATGCAGAAAGAAGACCTTGCATATTCATCTCAGGAATTTGGCACAGCTCATTATCATGGATTATGTATTGATAGAAAGGGGAATTAGATCAGCTTTGCCCTGCAAACAGAATACGGGATTGGAATGGTATTCTGCCTCCTTGAATGATAGCAAGGGGCTGCAATAACCTGTGAAAAAAAAAGATCCTTTATATAGGATGATACGCACTGAGCGAAGCCATAGAGGATTAAAATAAAAGAAATTCATGGTTTAAAGCCATCAGTAGTTTGATTTCAGAGGCTTTTATTATCTACAGAAAAAAGGCAAGGTAATACATTACACTCCTGTCTGGAAGTATAAAAATGTTGGTGCCACTGATGGCCTCTCTCCTTGCTGCTCTGGCTCGGTCAGGGAGATGTAATCACTGCATCTTCAGGGCCGGTGGGGAGGTGGGAAGGGAAGGTGGCCTTGGATTGCATTACCTAGAGACTAGAAGGAGGCACCGCTTTATCCGCTCAGCCGCCGGCCTCACGGGACTGGACAGCTGACAACAGTTATTCATGGAGGAATGTCTAAAGAAAAAACCCAGCAAAATGGCAATCCTCCAGTCGTGCACAAATCAAACAAACACTTTTCTGGGCAATAAAGAGTCAAACCTTTGCTGTGTCACGGGGCCAGGCAGCATCTTGTGCGGTGACGGTTAAAGAGGAAAGATTGAGAAATTGCCTGGAATCACATTCTTAGTTTGTGCATCATACTTACAAGGACGTCTAAATGTCAGGGCTGTCTGGGGACGTACAGATCAGCTGTGCGTTTGAGATAAAGTGGGACAGCCATAATTCACTTTCTGTAAATATCTTCTCCAGTATAATTTTATAACTGTTGGTGCTAATGGCTGACAGCATGCAGCTCTCTCCCCCTGTATTGATGCCACACGCTTTGCAAACACTGTCTTAGAACTTAAATCCTTCATGAATCCTTCAGGAAGGGATTTCATGGACTTTTGGCTCGTCTCAGTAGTGGTGCCATGTGGAGCTTTGCGAATCTAGTGGACGTGGAGACCAGTGAATCCTTTGATTGAATTGTCACTCCCACAGGAAAAGACAATAAAAGGGGTCAGTGGCTGACTTCAAAAACATGGTCACAGATGCTGTGTTTCATGGCTGTAGCTCGGCTCGACCCAATCAACACCGATGTTGATCTCGGTGTCCTCGAGGCACGGGGGACGAGAACTGTTCAAAGACGGCACTCTCTGGGGTTCTTGCACTTAGTCCCATCCGTCGACAGGGGAGGGCATGTCTCCCCACGCCTTCCTCTAAAATCCTCACATTCTATATACTGAGTTCATCAGTTTCCTGCAGAGAGCTTGAAAACAAGTAGCATGATGACCCAACTACAGGGGGTGCAGTGTGTTCGGCTCATGGTTATGCCACTTATATTTTCAGTTCGTATGTCATGGGTAGGCTCATACTTCTACCAAAACCGTTTTGTTTTGATACTCTATACATCTTGCAGTATGTGTTTGCAGTGCCTGAATTCCATTATGTTTCTCTTCTACAGTGTTTTAGCATCAGTTCATTGTTTTGGTTTCCTGTCCCACGGACTCTGTATGCTACCGAGCTCCATGTTTGCTGAATGTGTACATAGTACATGCAGGGCTGGAAATTAGCACCAGCCAGCAGCCAAATGCTGCTAAAATATGCAAGTGGCTGCTAGATTTGCTTCACTTAGTGTGCAATAAGAACGCTGTTCTTTCTTTGAGCGTGCCAGTTGTACGCTGTTCAGTCTGTGCTGACTGCAAATGCATCCATGTAAATATGCTATGCTCAGAGCTAGTGACGTAGAATATAAAGTGAAAAAGACTGCTTATGGCAGGCGAGAGGGGAGGTTGATTGGTCCAACAAACACAGGACTTTTAACCAGGAGACTAGTGTTTTGTTTTGTCATTTACCTTGGGGACGTTTATTACGTGTTTGCCATACAAATGTTACGTTGTTTCCGTATGTATTTTAGTTATCTTACATAAGTACGTATCTTAGTTTACGTACTTATTTTAAGCCCAACCATGACTTTTCCAAAGCCTATCTAGGTGTTTTGTTTTTTTTGCCTCAACCTAAATGCGGATGTTACCATAGTTTTGTTGCATGGCGTACAAATAAACATGCGAAAAGCTTAAAATCTGTCCCCATGACATGCGGAAAGTCTTTGTAATATCGTGTCAACAAAGTCTTTCAGTTACCTTATCTTTATCTTACCTTAACCGTAGTTTATTTGACATAAACAAACAACTCTTCCCCTAACTTTAACCATGCCATTGTTGTCATGCACAGTTATTTCAAAAAGTGGAAAGAATTTTCCAAAATAGATTTTCTTGTGTGGTGATCCGGGTTGGTATATCACAGCTTTATGTTTGTTTGTTTGTCTGTATGTTTTGGCTCTGCACAGTGAGATCCTTTGACAATCACAGCCAGAATCCTCTAACCATACTCAACCACTAAACCTAATTCTGATTGTGAAGCACATTTCTTAGATGTTAAACTTACTAGTGACAAAGCCCCTCTGGAAACACTGCTTTAGGAGTGCAGAGAATATTTGATCTGTAGGTCTGTGATGAAGCTGAAGCAGCTATAGTCGGCGTATTTCAGGCTGCCTATCAACATCCTGCAGGGTATTTTATCTGGCAAGTCCCATATTGAAATAAATGTATCAGGAATGTGTCGGTCTCCCATGAGGATGGCGGTTTAGGGGGTAATGTAGCGTAGCACCTTGTTATTGAGCTGAAGGACAGGGCCTTTTGCATTATGTAACGTTTATTTTCCCTGCTCTCCATCTCTCCCTCCCTGCTGACACATAACCCGTCTGTTGACTCATCAAAAAAAAACCTAAAACATGCCATTATTACAAATGCAGCATGTTTTGCAGTCAAGCATCACTTCTGCATATTGTGAGAATTATTCACTGAAAGCGCCAGACTCTTTGAACGTCATAAGAACATTAAATCTGCATGATTCTGCTTTCACGTCGCTGTCTTCTGTTAAGACGATCTGTCAAAATTATTAGAAAAGCTCGGAGGCTACGTTATCATCACACCATCTCTACAACATGTATTGTGACAGTGCAGAGAAAGTTAATTGGATATCATGTTTGGTGCGTCTGACGCCTGATTTAAGATCAAATGCACAACGTCGTCCTTTGCTATCAGCGTATTTAACCTGCCACACGTGTGTCTTGTTTGCAGGCAGCGTAATCGGCTGTTTTTTTTGCAGCGGGAGGCTTTGAAATAAGACTTTTAAATTACTGTTTCTCTCCCTTCTTCCTCTCTACATTTGGAACAGAACTTATGTACACTTCCTCAGGCTCGTGCCATCTGTTTTACCAGTAGTTTCAGTAGGCGGGGAACAGACACAACAAATATTGTGTGTACTTGGTGTGCTTGGAAACATTTATTCCCATGGAGGCAGTGTATAGTTTTAATGATTAACACTGTCTCCTCTGTCAGAACGTGATAGCTGTATAAAAGGGGAAGTCATCCTCTTTGCCCTTAACAGATCAACTGCTCATATTCAGTCCTTTTTGCTTTGCTGCATTGCCCCCCCTGTCTCTGCAGTTTAACACATTTCCAGATGTTTGAGCGTTTGTCTTAGGCGAAGCCATTAGTGTGAGAATGATGTATTCGTTGCCTGGTGACAATCGTGCGCGTCTCATGCACGTCTCATCCGTGTCAGAAGTGATGCACTGGGAGGAGCACATCGCTGCTTTGTCTTTGCTCTCGCAGCCACCCCCTCCCCATCTCAACAGTTAAACTGCGCTGACACATTCCCCCTCTTGTATTCCCTCCTAGTAAGAGTGTTGTAAAGGACAGCGTCCCAGCTTGTCACCTGAAGAACCAAAGGAAAAAAAAAAAGAGCATATTTTAAAACTTGACACGCTTGCCTTCACAGACCCAGTGTGACATTAAAGCACTGGAGTTGACATTATCTCCCCGCCGCCGCAGCAGAGAACAAAGCATCGCAACGATACGAGCATTAACTCAAGAGCAAACACAGTGACACATATTTACCACGACACGCAATGAGAATAATAGCCTGTAACATCACTATGATGAGTGCCGTTCATCTCTCAGTTGTACAGTAGCCGGGACTTGACTCTCAATGAGCATGAATCAGTGACATTGGCCCTTTATTTATTTATTAATCATAAATAATGGGTAGTCTAATAGATAGTGAATTGCCTTCTCTTATAGCCACTCTATAAACATGGTCATAGTCCAGTGATTATTTCAAGAGAGCTGGGTTAGTGCCAGAGGATATTTAGAGAAAAATACATGCCCTCCCACTTGCTATGTGCATTATATTCTAACCATGGTCCTCATTAAAGATGCCTTCAAGCCAAAAAAAAAAAAAAAAAGCACTTATTTACTCACTTATAATCAATTGATATACACTATAGTTCGGCACACCAATTTGAGCCCTGAAACTCATTACATAATGTATAATATAAACAAAGGCAAAGGTCAAGGCTTTTCCACTGAAACTATTATAATTTAATGGAAGAATCTAAGGCCAAGGGATATAACAGCCCCTCCATTTTATTTAAAAGACAGATGGTTAGTTTGCGGTGTCATCCACATACAGAATTCAAACCACATTTCCAAGCACTCGATCTCCCGCCTTGATCAGAGATGTCTTGTCTGTAATAACAACTTGGCTTGGAATTTCATCATTTTAGGGGCAAGGCCACTTGGCCTTCGGTGTTGTTAATTTTTCGAGGGCGCAAAGGCCAAAGGCCAGGGCAGCGAGGTCATCGAATAAAACACTGATTTTAAGTCCACGGAAATAATGAATAAGGGTAAAGAATGATTTTATTTTTAATACGTAACATTACTATCAAACCAGTCGTTTTTAAATAGCCAATCTGCCGTCAACAGCAACCGCAATTTTGAATTCACTCGATGCAAAATGACCCCATACACTACGCCGTACAATTGATGAAGTGCAGATGTTCCTCTGTTTGGTTGACGTTGAAATGATTCAACGAGTGTACCGGTGAAGGTGATGTCACAGCAGTTTCACATGCCATCGCTACGGCGATCGGCTGAGAATCCAGCCTACACTGAGGGGGTACTATCTGCAGTGGAAATACGGCATACGGGAGTTGTGAGCGATGGGGTATTCAGTTGGTTGCAGTCTGCAACCTCTCCACTTGATGCCACTAAATCCTACACACTGGACCTTTAAAATAATCCAACACTGACAGTCGGTAGGTGACGGGATGTGGACAGCAGTCTCTTCCATTACTGCCACGCTTTGTTGAACATAAATCTGCAGTAGGTCAATATAGGCATGTGAACAAAAAAAACTCTTCTCTTCTGATTTTTGAGCAAAAATGCATTCTTAAGATCAGCTAAAGCTAATTTGAGGCTTCAACAGTTTGAGTTAGACAAATCAAGTGGGGATCGAGTTGGGCTCTGTACGCTACTGTAAGGGCCTGTGGGAACATTTGTTATACAGAATGTGTGTGTGGATTTGCAGTGCATGTTTACGTTGTCATGAATTCAACATGACAACACGGTGGCATGATGAAAAAATAATTCAGTTCAGATAAACCTATACATCACAAGTTAGTTTAGATGACATTATGACAATTGTGTATTTATTTCTGTGATGAAAGAATGCCAACATTAAACAGAACACTGTAAATTATGCTCCTAATGAGATCATTCTTCTCCGTGAATATTGGCTTTTGCCTCTCTGACTACAATATGCTGTATGTATTATTCATTTGAAGCTGGCCCCAGAACAATTAGATTGGAACATTTGCATAATGGTTGGTCACAAAAGTATCTCTATTGACTAATTATGTCGTTGTTTTCCAAATACTGATAAATTGGCCTTTTTGCTGTTTTTTTTTTTTTTTTTTTTTGTGCATGGCGTTTCTGAAATGCAGCTTTACTACATCGTCCCGAGGCTGCTCATTCCTCTGTGGGGCTGATGTATTGATTCTTTATTATACAGTAGTACCAGGATGTCACGGATGCCAACACCCAGCTTCATTCCACTGAACAGTGGCCACATTTCTCCTCTCTTTTAAATAGCTTTGATTGAATACTCAGCATCATTTACAGCAAATAATAAGCTACCACACACAGGAAATGAGGTGTCGGAGGAGCTCTGTGCATGTTGCTTTTATGATTTCGCTCTCATTGACTGCACCCTGTGCTCATTGACTGCACCCCGTGCACATTGATTTGCATTTCTGAGGCGGTCGATCGATTTTGAGTGATACCATGTATTATGCAGGAGCAAATCACTCATTTTTAAATGTTAATGCAACAAAATGGGGTTAGAAGTTAAGGTTTGACATCAGGAAGAAAAAGCTAATAGGTCCTTTCTTCAGTATTAGTAGAATAACTTACATATCCGTATGAATGCTGTCTTTTACATGGAATGCACACGCAACTTGACGCATTATAACATAATAACATAATGACATATTGGTATATTCACTCAGTATTCTGCTTTTAGTAGAACTGTTTTGTCCGAATATATTGAAGAGGGTCACCACAAAAAACATAAAAGCAATCATATACAATACATTTTTGCCTTTGCTAGACTTAATCATATTGATACGATATATTGGTATATGATAACAGTAATAGTAATAAGTATTAATAAACGTTATTCATATAGCGCTTTTCAAAACAAAGTTACAGAGTGCTTTATAAGATAGAAATAATAATAATAATAATAATAATAATAATAATAATAATAATAATACTAATAATAATAATAATGATAATAATAAACTTTATCTATATAGCATCTTTCAAAACACAGTTACAAAGTACTTTACAATAAAAAACAGACCACATTTAAAACACAAAGAGAGTGAAAAACTAAAATAAAAGCCAATAACTAAACATATAAAAACAGAAAATACAACAAACTAAAATGTCATCAAACAGAAATAAAATCACAGCAAAAAGTGGGTTTTTGAAAGAGATTTTAAAGACGAGACAGAGTTTGCAGCCCTGATCTCATCATGCAGGTCATTCAATAATATCAGGGGTCTCCCAGGGCTTTGTAAGTAATCAAGAATAAACAAACAGACAAACAATGATAAAAAAAAAAAAAAAAAAATGAAAACAGTTTAAAAGTTATACAACATTGAGCAAAGGAGCTACACATGAGAAAAAAAAAATATAATAAGTAAAATAAAACAATGTACAATAATGCAAATAATCAATCAAATTCTAGTTAAGGGAATGCCTTTGTATATTAATGGGTTTTAAGAAATGACGTAACAGATAAAAAGTTAAGAGGATAAGTAGTTAGCCAGTCTAATCTCCTCAGGGTTGTTGCTCCACTCTAACAGAAACATGTCCATATTCTTTTGTTTACTGTTTGCTACCTGTTGCTAAACAACATATGGTGTAGAGTTTAACAAATACAAAAGTAATGTCATTAACTTTCCAATAAATACCTGTTAAAGGACAACTGTTGTATACATTTTCAAGTATCTTGACCAACACTGCTAGCATGTTGGGTTTGAAATGAATTTGGCTTTAAGGGTGATTAAGGGTATTCACATTTATGCTGACATTGGTCAACACTGTATACAGTAGTATCGGACACAACGGCAATACAGTACATCACAGAAACACAATTATCCTTAAAGCCTTAACGAGGCAACCGAGGACGTTTTACACGGGAATGTACTTGTTTGGCCTCGGATCAGGTCAGCATGTAGTTTGTTTGCTGAAGACCAGACTGAAAGTGTAAAGCTGCCGCAACAAGCGAGAACCGAAGATGGCTGCCGTACAGGCCTGGCAGAGCATCACCAAACGCTGGCCATGCGTATCCACAAACATGCAAAGGCATACAGTTTCCCACCAGGGAGTTGTCCAGTTCATACTGTGCCTTTGGCTGCTTCTCAGCAGCTCCGTGTTATTAGTCCGATCCATTCAGTAAGTAAATCTAAAAATCTAGTTAAACCTATGTTGGAAGTTTATTTTGAAAAGAGACTGTTTGCATGTAACGAGCGGAAACTGTTGAAAAGACAGTATGCACGAGCAGGAACTGACACCCCGTGCTTGAGTCCAAAACTGACGCGAGAGGGCGACCAAGAGCATCATGGTTTGAAGTGTAGGGCAGTGACCAAGCTGCAGTATTTGACTAGTTGGGAGTTAGAACATGATGGATGAGTCAGGAGTCAGATTTGCTTATTGTCCTGTCAATGCTGAGACAGGAAGCGAGGCCTATACATAGTCATTCACCTATGACATCCACATCTTTCTCTAACTGTGTTGAAAATCACAACATTTAATCATGGCCATACAGTAACTTTCTGTCTGTGAAGAATCTCAGTCCTTGGAGGTTCCAACTTATGGAAAAGTTCGTCCGGGGTCAGACAAATACAGCGAAATGAGGTCTTTTGGCTGAGTACATCATTTCAAATGGCAAGGATGTAAAGGTCACACTGGGAAATAAGTCTGCAAAGAGCCTTTCATATTTAGACCACTGTGCCTTTTAAAAGCAGAGCATGCTGGGGAGAGCTTTAGTTTACAATTGTTAAAATGTGGCCCACTGAAGTCTGGTTCACTTTGTTGCCATGGAAGTCAGTTCCACATATTTCGGATGACGCACGCTCTTCGTGACAGTAGCAAGATAAGTCGTGCACTGCCACAAATCCGGAATTTGTCCGAGGATTGTTTGCCTTTGAGGTATCAACCTGGAGCCGAGTACAAACAGCTCATGTCCTCAAATCAAGCTGAGATACGGGGGAAACGGCTCGCCAGCAGTGCTGTTACATGACAGTTATAAATATATCATCCCTCTCCATCGCTTATTCATGTTAAGCCACAGACATCTTATAACCCAAACATCCTCAAGCTTTACGCATGACAACAATGACTCCGCCGCAGACCGACGACATACAAAGGTGAAGAGTTCACTATTTTCCATGAGTTCGTGATGCTTCGGCTCACATAAACACACACACACACACACACACACACACAAAGAGGTACGCAAGCAGAATAACTGAAATATTCATGGTTTTTTACACTTTAATGTATTCTTCCACACCAGTGCCACAGCTTATCAGCCCTGAGATTAATGTTAACAACGTTGCACCACTTCTGGCAACTTCTCTGTCTCGGTTTGTTTATTACAAACTGCTCGTCCATGAATTGTATGAAAGTTAACACTACTGTAGCCACTAGTTAATGAAGTAGTTAATAATGTTTGTCGGTAAAGTACATCCATCACACATGCTGTTAACTTTCAGCTTATGCATATGTTACTCTAACCAAACCACGCAAATGGTAATAATCACTATGTTCATTCTGTAAACATGTATTCATTGTTGTGAAAGTATGGGGAAAAAAGGCAAAACTCTCTATCTTCCCAGGTGAATATACACTCACCGGCCACTTTATTAGGCACACCTGTTCAATTGCTTGTTAACACAAATAGCTAATCAGCCAATCACATGGCAGCAACTCAATGCATTTAGGCATCTAGTGGAGACAACTTGCTGAAGTTCAAACCGAGCATCAGAATGGGGAAGAAAGGGGATTTAAGTGACTTTGAACGTGGCATGGTTGTTGGTGCCAGACGGGCTGGTCTGAGTATTTCAAAAACTGCTGATCTGCTGGGATTTTCACGCACAACCATCTCTAGGGTTTACAGAGAATGGTGAGAAAAAGAGAACAGATCCAGTGAGCGGCAGTTGTGTGGACAGAAATGCCTTGTTGATGTCAGAGGTCAGAGGAGAATGGGCAGAGTGGTTGGAGATGATAGAAAGGCAACAGTAACTCAAATAACCACTCGTTACAACCAAGGTATGCAGAATACCATCTCTGAACGCAAAACACGTCCAACCTTGAAGCAGATGGGCTACAGCAGCAGAAGACCACCTGGTACTAGCAAGGTGTACCTAATAAAGTGGCCGGTGAGTGTATAATGGCGTATAATCACCAGGGCTTTTTTTCTGTGTGGATGCACGGATGCATATAACTTTTACATGTTTTTTATCTACACTAAAATACTACACCATTTGGTGTATTTGTCCCTCTTTCTCAGCACTTCCACCATGAATCATCAATGTATTATAATATAATGCATGTTGAACTTCACATTAATTTTCTCAAAAACTGTAGAGTAAAATAAGTTCAGATTTTACATGATCACATTCAGGGTCATTCTGAACAGGATTACATTAAACATTTCAGCAAACTTCTGAAGGAAAACCTTTTATTCATTTAATTTATGAGAGTTTAAAATGAGGCCATTTTTCAGTGCGTTACAATTTAATTTGAGCTGCCTTTCGCGGTTCAGTATTGTGCAGTGAAACTACTTCAAATTGGTCATAGGAACATTGTGAGCAGAAATCCATTGCGCTTCTCAGGAAACATATAATGGAAACAGTTTGGTCAAATTAGGGCTTCTTTGGTAACGTGACGAGAGCAACAAGTAGCCAAGTTGTGGCTGTTTTACATGGTGCTGCTGTTGCTCTGTGCTGTCTGCTGTGTTGTCTCGTCTGTCTGTGCGCTGTCAGTGTGGCGTGAGGACCACAGTTGTAAATTAGCACCAGCCAAATGATGGTAAAATATGCAAGTGGCTGCTAGATTTGCTTCACTCACCAGCCAAAAAAACAATGGTACTCTATCGAGGGGCTGGTAGATTTTGGAATCCACCAACGACAGCGGCAGGTGGACAAAAAAATTCCCAACCCCGGTGAGAGCGTGTGAAAACTGCCAAATGCGTGAGTCTCACAGTCAATGTGTGAGAGTTAGCAGCCCTGCAGAACATATTTTGCTGTACCAAGTTGTATGCAGGGGTGTAGTGCCATTTGTTTAAGGACTGGAGACGCATGCGGGCACGTGCATGTGTCAAGTTGTGGCTTGTTTCAAAGGTGGCAAGTTTACATACATTAGCCGACATATTCAAATGTTAGCCAGACTTCATGAATAGTTTCATCACGTTGAAAATATTTTGCGGCGTTCAGCCAAACATCAAGTAGAAATACGCTATACCATGGATGCAGTAGGTTGTAATTAGTGTGGCATTAAGCAATATAGGCGAATAAACACATGTAGCTTATGTTTTAAATTATTTAATTTACTTACTTGTGCCAAGCAAATGAAGCCACATTTGAGGAGAAGTTGCAGTACAGGGAGAGATCAAGCTCATATAAGCGGCTGGCCTATAATGTAGCTAAGCAAGCTTTTATTTCCTGCAGGGAATGGGCCTGGTTTTATCGTTGTTTGACTAACATTACATCATCCTAAACCTTTACCTTTTAGCTGTTCCAAAAAATGAAAGGATGTTTTGCTGCTTTTTCCTCTTTAGTAGTTACAGTTGGCTAGCTAGAGATTGTAAAACAAAAAAAAAATAATTCACTGTGCTGCTCAACAGCTACTGCCAACTTTCAAAGTGGAACATTTTCTTATTTTCATGTTACTAAATGCATGAGTTGACATCGTGATCAATCAAAACACCTTAAATGTCAATATGACAACCTTAACCATTCCTTTTGTTTTTATCGTCTCTCTTTCATGATATACGCTTTAGTGACGATTGGATCTTCAAGCACTTAAAAAAAATATGAATTTCAACCGGATTATGCAAAAGTGGGAATATTCTTTTTCCTCACTTGGAGAAGAAAAGTGGCGGAGCATCAGCAGCACAACACCAAACTATGGTTACGTGCACCGGTGCATGTAGAGCTGAGAATTACATGCACAGCTCAAATTTTACGTACACTACCGTGCATTTTATTATTTGATTATGTCAAAAGGATGGTCGTAGCTGCACCACAGTGCAGTGAGTGAAAGCTGTTGCTGTCTCTTTTCTTTCTGACATTTTAGCTTAGATTCAGTCATCATGCTTATGATTAGGTTAGTGATTTAAGCATTTAATCATAATAATGCAAGTGCACACAGTAACTAATGTTATTGTAATTGAGGGATTGACCACAGGAGAGCTTGTTACTGTCATACAGCCACTATGGGAGGTCTACATTGGGGTTGCCTCAGGTCAGGCATGAAGATGCAACTTTGATCATCAATTCAAACCGTAAATTAAGAAAATGAAATTGTTATGTCTTGGCGATGTGATGAATCCCTGTACGTAGAAGTTCAAGGAGTTTCCCCTGCTGATTTTCTGGTTATTTTCTTTCAGGAATTCATTATTCCGCACAAACTGGTGCTGGCTCAGATTAACATGATTATCATAATGAACATAGCTTCTGAAATTCCCCCCTAGAAGCTTCTCATTTCACATTAAATAGAGGTATTAGTTTGGCCCAGCTGATTCCTCCTCATTCACTGCTCAAAGTAGGCAAATAGCAGCATGATTTTTAATTAATGTGTCCTGAAATCTAAAATCTTGCAACAGCACAAGTCATTTCTTAGAATTATTTGCTGCAAATTATGTTTTAGCTATGAAGTTCCTATTACAACACAAATATGGGTTTGCTTGCAGCAGTGCCTGTAATATATGTGCAGTATTTACACTAGATGGGGATGTTTTAGTTTAATTTATGGTTGTGTTATTACAAAATAAGGCGTTAATAAATATTAATGATTAACTAAAGTGTTTCTCGCTTTACCTGAATAAGCATATCACATTATATATATATATTTTTTTTAGCTTACCAGGGGAGCATCTTTCCTCTACTCCATGTGTTATGATTAAACTGGTATTTAAGAGTGCTTGCCCATTTCATCTCTGGACATTATTCATTTATCAAACCATTACTGGGACCGCGCAGTTTTCATCTGAAATGATTGGAGATTTATACACACAGTTGATCTGTTTTTTATCAATCTATCTATCTATCTATCTATCTATCTATCTATCTATCTATCTGTCTATCTGTCTATCTGTCTATCTGTCTATCTATCTCTCTATCTGTCTATCTGTCTATCTATCTCTCCATCTATCTATCTGTCCATCTATCTATCTGTCCGTCTATCTATGTCGATCATCAGCCATTTGTATGAAATTGTATGCTGTATATAGTAATAACAAACACAGCTGTAGCTTGCACCAGTTTCTGTGAGAGTGAAAGTGGACAGAGGTGCAGAGAAAAGGGATTTTTCTGAGAAAACATGGCCCCATTTCAAGCAAAATCACACAGTCAGTGGAACACAAAACATATTCAATTAAACGGATGTGTTCTCAACTCAGTTTAAGCCTCAAAAAGCAAACCTGCCTCTGTTTTCCTCTGATCATGTGTTTCCATTAACTTTGTACACATTTATGCTTACTCTAAATTTTAACAATGACTTGCTACAGTATATTATCTTACAGTAAAACCTAAACAGGTGTTCTCACGTAAGGCCTTTTCACACTGGAAAATACACATGGAAAATGCGAAATACTACGCTTTTATTGTCAAAGGTAAGAAAGGTGGAAAAGTGTAATAAAGTTTGCTGTCGTGGTTCACACTACAGAGCCTCCATGTTGTTGTTTCATAAATAATAAAAGTAATCACAACGTGATTGGTTGATGCAGTGCGAAAGCTCAGAAAATCAACTTGTTCTGAAAAATAACTTCAATATCACTTTTTCGCTGCGTAATATTCACGTTCTGTGTGAAAATATTCATGATAAAAACAACAGCTCTAAAAAATATATTGACGTGCAAAAAATGCTGCCTGTGTGTAAAAGCCTTATGCTTCCTCTAAATTTTAACAATGACAGTTAGCTTGCTACATTATATTATTTTACAGTAAAACCTCTACATATCCACGGTACACCTAAACAGGTGTTCTCACTTAAGGCTTTTACACACCGGGGGCGTGACAAAACACAAAATACTCGCCTGTGAATATTATATGTCTAGGGCTTTTATTGTGAAAGGTAAGAGTGGATCTGGTATGCGCTGCTTTTGTTAAGGTGGAAAGGAGTAATCAAGTTTGCCGTCCTGGTTTGGGCTTTTTTTTAATAAATGTAGGCGCAACTTAACCCGTTCCACACGTGATTGGTTGATGCCTTTATTCGCTGTACAAAAGCTCAGAAAATCAGGACAGTGTGGGTGTGTACAAACTGCGCTTGATTAACATCAGTTGTTAGTTTTGCTACATCATTCTTATTAGGTCATGATGTTTAGTGACCTGACGTTTGGTAATTTGTAGCATGGGTCTAATCTCAACCTTAGTTGCCAATCTAATCAACCAGAATAAAACAAACTCCTGTGTGGACGCAGGATGTTGGGTTCAAGCATCATTCAGCACCTTAGGATGGGAATCTAAGGTGAGAGAAGCTCCAGTGGAGCTGTCAGAGAATGTGTTACACGGCGTGGTGTGTACTACCCACATATATACGACTTTGAGCGATCATCCAACATAGTGCTGTAGTTTGGGAATTGACAGAGGAGTTCTGAATACCTCAGCCGTTGAGAGACCATCTGTGTACCCCTGCACGGCAGATCAGAGCCACTGAATATTCATGCACCATCCCTCCCCTTATCACATTAGATTAGAACCCATGTGGCGAGATAGCGAGGGGAGAGGCTGACAACGCTGTTACGTTGTCAGGGACCCTTACAGCTTGGTGTTAAATAGCACATTTGCCAAATGGACATGTACTATGGTGTGGCACTGGGTGGAATGATCTGTGACAGTGTGTGTGTTTTCTGTAGTAGGCTGAAAATATTTAGAAAATGTGTGACAGTTAAACGCAAGGATCTACCACATATTTCAGTTTGAATCCAAATGTGTGAAATGTTAGCAGCTTCAAAAAATGATTGAATTGAATCGAAATCAATTTTTATTTTCCTTTTTCATGTTTATAAAATGAACGCTGACTTAAAAGTCAAGTGTGTAAATAATACACACTGGTAAATACTTGCTTTTTTTGTATGACGGATTCACAAATTCACATAAAAGTCTGTACGGAGCACAAATATCAAAAGTCCACCCCCCAAAAAAGGGAGCTGGAAGAGAAATGAAGAGTGATGCTTTAAAAGACATTTCGGAGCCCAGCAGATGAGGCTGCCAGTTTGCTCACGTATGAAATATGAACTCTCGGAGACAAGGTCACTTATATTTGACTCACCTAAATATGGCATAGAAATAGTGTGAATCACTGGGGCTTGAAGAGATAGCCAAGAAATACTCATTAAAGAAGAAGCCTCTCCTGGGATACTTTTAAAGCTATAAAAATGCTCCGGAGGAGGAACTAATATGAGTCATTATTGTGTCAATACAGACGCACAACTGCTTCTACATGTCCCGTCTGTAAATCAGCAGGAGACGACAGCCCGCTTTGTAATAGCCGCATTAATTGCTGCATCTCTTACCTTACCAAGTAGAAATGGATGCTGTGAATAAGTAACTGCCCAGTCGAGATGGGCTTGGACGAGAGTTCCTCGGGGTGGGAGAACTCGGGGGATTGTTGCAGACCCCATCGCGTGGGTGATAAATCTTCCCATTAAGTGGCTGCAGAGGCACATCGGTAATTGATATCAATGTAGTTGGGGTGGAGATGTGACACATTTACAGTGCTGGTGCACTGGTCAGCTGTGTTTTATGTGCTCTCGTGGCTGCCACATGAATGAGGGTCACCTATGTGCCTCATGAATCCTTAAACAGCTGCTCGCCGCTGTTTGCCTGGCTGGCAGGGAGAGTCGGGCAGTTCGTTATCGGACTTTCACCGGCGCGTCTGCAAAGCAGTGTGGTGAACATCTGTTGTGTGTTAAGAACAATGCTGTGTGAAGTATAAATACATTTGCATATGCATAGGTTCTCCCACCTCCTGTAAAAAGAGGTCTTGAAGTATCAGCAGTTTGAGAAGGCATTGAAAAGATAAAGGGAAAAAAATGTGTTTATCTGCAAAAAATACAGTAATGACAATGAAATATGCACATTTATTTCACATATGGTCTCCCACTGTAAGTGCTTCTCCATTATTAACACTCAATTGGCTTTGCAGTAAACTGATACAGTACATTAATTATCAATGTTGAAATAAATGGAGATACCGTTTTTACTAGGGTTGTCAATCGATTAAAATATTTAATCACAATTAATTTTTTATCTGTTCAAAATGTACCTTAGAGGAAGATTTGTCAGGTATTTAAAACTCACATATGCTTGCTTTATGCAAATGTATATATATATTTATTACTGGGAATCAATTAACAACAAAACAATGACAAATATTGTCCAGAGACCCTCACAGGTACTGCATTTAGCATAGAAAATATGCTCGAATCATAACATGGCAAACTCAAACAACAGCTGTCAGTGTGTCAGTGTGCTGACTTGACAATGACTTGCCCCAAACTGCATGTGATTATCATAAAGTGGGCATGTCTGTAAAGGGGAGACTCGTGGGTACCCAAAGAACACATTTCCATTCACATACCTTTAGGTCCAAGGTCATTGGACCCCTTTGAAAATGGCCATGACAGTTTTTCCTCACCAAAATTTAGCTTAAGTTTGGAGCGTTATTTAACCTCCTTTGCCAAAAGCTAGTATGACATGATACCAATGGATACCTTAGATTTTCTAGCTTCATATGATGACAGTATCTTCACTCTAGCTTTAAAACTGAGCCCGTTACAATCTCCGAAAGATCGATTATGTTAATGGTTAAAGAAATTACAGCCCTAGTTTTTACACTTTCTCCTTTCTCTCCTTTAGGTGCGCAGGAGCTGGTGATCAGATGTCCCCTCAATCACATACAGTGCATCGGGACAAAAAAATGTATTCATTTCAATAAACTCTGCAACGGGGCCAGAGACTGTGAAGATGGCTACGATGAAGGAGTTCACTGTCGAGGTAAGAGTTAACACTAATTCTTTTCCGCCTTGGGTTTAGAATACATCAATTAATTAATAGGTATTCTCATTATTATGTTAATTAATCAGATCATGCTCATTTTATTTGGATTGTTAAGATTGTGGAATTTGTTTTATTGCATTAAATCTGTATTACATTTGTAAAATATATAGCTGTGGAAAATGCTTTATTTTATTCCTGTTCATAATTCCAAACTCTAATCAAGTAAATTTGAGCTGAAGTGTTTTTTTTCGTTGATTATAGGAGCTCAGGGATCGTTTTCACATTCACTTAGATACGCGCCGCTTAATCTATTTATCGTTTGTAACACTTAACTCTCAATACGTGATGGTTGACGGTATAAATGCTAATTCATTAAATGGTGGCATGAGCTGGTGCTTTCTAACTTTTGTGGTTGAACTAGTTGCCAAGGTGAATTCTCATCATCCTTCCTGTCAGGGCAGGCAAGAGACACAGCAGGACAGTAGCACCAGGTGTGGTGTTGTACACAAGGTTTTGTTGTTGCTCGCATCCTTAGCAGCTATACCAAGCTGCTATGGACACCTGGCTTCTGTGATAAGGCAGCGTCGGCTCTGTGATTGCTGCAGTCTTGGCACAACGGTAAACCCTGTCTTGCAGAGACCACAACCTTTCTTGACCTGTAAGACTGTTAAAGTCATGCTGGGCTTTGTCTCTGTTTGAGTGTTAGGTGTTAGGATGTGGTAGCCTCTGATTCACAGCTGTGAGGAGTCCAAAACCCTGAAAACTCTTGCTCTAACATCTACACTATTGCTTGCATTGATGGATTTACTTGGTAGAATGGAATAAAATCAAGATTGATTTACATGGAAAGACTTTGCAACAGTGTGCAATGTGTCTTTTTAGTTCATAAACTGTATATAACAAGTGGACGTAGTCACCATGATGTCACCCATTGGTTTGTGGACTGCTGATTTGAAGCCTTGGGTTTGGCAAATTTTGGCCGTCGCCATCTTGGCTTTTTTTTGCAACCGGAAGTGACATGAGAGGGTGGAGCTAAGTACAACCGAGCGCTGAATAAGACATTTTCAGGCAACCAAAAAAGGTTATAATTAACTTTCATGAACTGAAAATTGAATGGGACAAACAAACACAGGACTTTTACCCAGGAGCCCACTGTTTGTGTCCCGTGTGAAACCAACAACATGTTGGTGTCTTTGTGTTCAAAAAGTTTACATCCCTTTGCAAACATAGTATTTTTAACCCAAACCACGCTGTTATCCTAAACCTAACTGAGTGGTTTTGTTTCCTAAACCTAAGTATGTGTTTTTTTGTTTGAATTCACAGCATTAACCACGTGTTTACTATGATTGTAGTGGAGTGTCATAGTTTGACGCACTGGGCTACCCAATGTGTTAGAAAATGACGCCAATGGGTCCTGACCAAGTGGCAGTACTGTATGTAACGAGTTAGGGATGAGAACTGTTAAGGTCTCTTCATGCAACTAAACAGCAAATCAGGATAAGAGGTCTGCAGACCTGGTTAAAATACCGTGCCCATGTCATGTCAGGTTTAATAAAAATGCAAAACCCCACCTGGGAGAAATGCTCAAGTCAGCCCAGAAAGAACATGCAGGCAGATTTTTGCAGGCTCAGATATTTCCCATTCCTTGTCAACACAGGCTGAAAAATGTCAGTTCATCCGCTGATGCTGGAAGGACAACGTGATTCAAATCTAAATTATCAGCCACCTCATTCAGCTTTATATATGTTCAAGTCTTTCACTCATATTGCAGTATTACGTAGCCATCATAATAATACATTCACACTGCCTGCAACTTGTAAATTACTCTCTTTATTACAGATCCCCCAAAAGGATACCAATTAGAAGCTACTTTAATATAGTTCTAGCATACAATTAAAACATGATAGCAGTAGGCCTGACCTTGCTGTGTTTTACTGGCAGCACTAAAGAGTCACGGCATTAGCCACAGTCTCTCAGAGGAAGTACAAAAAATGTTAAAAGAAAAAAGGTCAGACGAGATTTTTTAATGGAATTCTGTTCTTTTGCATGTTTTTGTGTTTTTGGAGACAAAGCAACAGCACGAGGACTTCATTGAAGCTCCTCCAAAAGTAAATCAGTACAATTAGCAACTCGAGAGTAAAGAGAGACTGAGTGCAGAAAAATAATAAGGCTTTCATTACACAAAACCTCACCTTTTTCCTCTTACTTTACAAGCCAGCCTTACATTGGATATCTTAAGAGTAAAGAGAGTCAAATAAAATAATAAAATGTCATATTTTTGTCTCTTTTTAAATATAACATGTTCAAATATCTGCTAATCAGAAATAGAACCCGTCTTGATCATAATACATATTTAAAATCTCTTGATATGTTGATACTTGATATTTCGTTTTGAAATAAATGAGCTACCATTTTTCTGCTACACTTGGGGGTATAATATTTTTGGTCTTTTCAAAAGTGGACCTGAAGCTGTAAGTGCTTTTATAAACCACGGTTTCAAGACCTTCAATTTCCACTTCAAATTATTTTTTCTCTCTGCAACGAGTTAAATGAAGGATAGAGCCACACTTGAGTTACCTATAAATCCAGAAGTACGTGTGCTCTCCTATGCATCAGCTGGATGTACTGCTTTGCATTTTACATTTTATTGTACAAAGCGCTAGGGTTAGAGAGTCAGATATCTTAAAACCCACGATTACCAAAGAGGACATCTGCTGCATGTTTTATTCGGTGTCTCATTCCATACTTTCTTTCACAGTAAGAACAACTGTATGTTTCACTGCAGTATTCACCATAAATTAACCACTATTAATTGATATAAACTGGGCTGCAAAATCTGTGTAGACATTAAAAATACATATAAATAAACTTTTAAAATATTTCCACTCTAAACTGAGCAGTTAATGTTTTTTATTGTTAATAGAAGTGTATACAGCCAAACTCCCTAGAGCCTTTAAATCAAGGTGCACGTCTTCAATAAGACCGTAAATTGGTGACGCATTATATTAAATTATACATATTGCCTACTACATACTACGGGTAGGGGGAAAAAATGGTACAGCATAGTATCACAATATTTTGTGGAGCTGTATTGTATCAATTCACGGACATCAAGTATCAATTTTTTATTATATAAACAATAGGGCTGTCAAAGTTAACGCAGTAATAACGCGTTAACGCTAATTCATTTTAACGCTACTAATTTCTTTAAAGTATTAATGCAATTTGCAATTTTTAGGTTGTAGCGGGCTCAGTTTTAAAGCTAGAGTAAAGATACTGTTATCATACGAAATTAGAAAACCTAAGGAATCAGCTGGTATCTCATACTAACTTGCAGTGACGTTACACTAAATTTTGGCGGGGAAAAACTGTCATGGCCATTTTCTCCCTTTTAAGGTACATTTTGCACAGATAAATGTGCGATTCATTTGCGATTAATCACGATTAACTATGGACAATCATGGGATAAATCATGATTAAATATTTAAATCGATTGACAGCCCTAGTTAATAGATGTGGATGCACTCAAACTTCCTAGAGCCTTTAAATCAAGTTGCACTTCAATAAGACATTAAAGTGGTGATGCATTTTAATAAATCATACATATTGCCAACTACATATGCCTCTCTTCAATCTTAACTCCAAATTTGAACAAACCAGATTGTATTTTGTTTTTGCTAAAACTTGGTATTTATGGCTCATCTTAATTGTCGTGCACACATGTTGGATCTTTTTAACTATGCTCTTTATGGCTTTATTGCTGCCATAACTCCAACAACATCTGCTTTTGTCTTCACTTTCCATAGTTGTCTCATGATCAATCCTGTTAAACAACATCATTATGGTCTTGTATAGACCACGAGAGGTTTTAGCTTGCTCATCACGGATTTATATAAAGTATATTGGCCTCATCTTCATCTTCATCGTCTGGCCTTTTTGCATTAGTGGGTTCCACACTGACTGTCTTAACCTTGTGAACTGTATACATCCACTTTTCTTGTACGTCTGATGTCATTTCACACAGCTCTTGTCAGTGAATAGGTAACATGGCGCCTCTGTGCTCTAAATTCCTTTAAAAGGCACTATCTGATGTGTAAGGATGTGTGACCGGAATGCTAACAATCCACCTCTTAAAGTAAACACCGCAGGCAGCTGCTTTGGCTTCCTTGTCTGAAGCAACAGAACGATTGAATCTCTCTTAAAGAATGAATTTGTCTAGAAAATAGGATTATTTGTTGTCTTTCTATACATTTTTTTGTTGAAGATAACACATTACAGTCATTAGAGTTTGTGTGGGGCCAACCTTCTGCTCAAGTTCACTCAGGTACAGATACTGTACAGTGTGCTTAGTCCCACATGGACAGACCAAACTCATTGGAAAGCAGAAGAGAAATTGAGGTCACCAAAGAGAAGTTTTAGGCAACCAGCTGGGTCTCTTACAAAACTTTTTTTTCCCTCCTGTTCCTGCCCACCTCTTATGAATATACATGCTGAACATCCCGAGAGGCCTTGATATGAAGGTGCCCAGATGGAAAACCACCAAACTCTTTTCGTTCACCTTCAGGAAACTTGCTCATTCTTAATCGCTTGCTCATGGCTGTGCCGTGGGATCTCTGTAGTCTCCACTGCTTGCATTGAGGAAGACAAATGTCAGATTTAAATAAACACAGTTCAGCATCAGACTTCATATGTTATCTTTAGTGGCAGTCGCAGAAAGTGAACATAAACAAATAGCTTCCAAAAGAAACAGCATGGAGCTGCTTGGGAACTGAATTTGGAGACTTTGTCGACCCGTATGTCTTGGCATTAGAATGAAAGATTAATTCTGATGCCAGGCTCAATCCGTGTTTGTTCAAACAGTTTACTCAGTGTTCTCACTTTTGCACCAAAATGTTCTGCTATTAAAGTGGAATTATCAGTTCTAAACCAGAACACGTGCCATTATCCAGTGTACACAGTGTATGTGGAAAATCATACTGGTTCATACAGTCACCATTTTTATCTTTGCCAAAGAAAGAAAGGCTGTGTCCGAAATCACTCACTACTCACTATATATTGGGCTATACACTGTAGGGAGTTTGCCATTTTGTAGAGCTGTCCGAATGTATATTTTATCGTGATTAATCGCATGATTGTCCATGATTAATCGTGATTAATCGCAAATTAATCACACATTTATCTGTGCAAAATGTACTTTAAAGGGAGATTTATCAAGTATTTAATACTCTTATTAACATGGGAGTGGGCAAATATGCTGCCTTATGCAAATGTATGTATAGATTTATTATTGGAAATCAATTAACAACACAAATTAATGACAAATATTGTCCAGAAATCCTCACATGTACTGCATTTAGCATAAAAAATATGCTCAAATCATAACATGGCAAACTGCAGCCCAACAGGCAACAACAGCTGTCAGTGTGTCAGTGTGCTGACTTGACTATGACTTGCCCCAAAACTGCATGTGATTATCATAAAGTGGGCATGTCTGTAAAGGGGAGACTCGTGGGTACCCGTAGAACCCATTTTCATTCAAACATCTTGAGGTCAGAGGTCAACGGACCCCTTTTGAAAGTGGCCATGACAGTTTTTCACCAAAATTGTGTGTAAGTTTGGAGTGTTATTTAGCCTCCTTACCGATAATCTAGTGTGAAATGGTTGGTACCAATGGATTTCATAGGTTTTCTAGTTTCATATGATGCTAGTAACTTCTTCTTCTTCTTTAAAAGTGAGCCCACTACAACCT
Organism: Sebastiscus albofasciatus; assembly: GCA_916701655.1. Taxonomy (NCBI): domain Eukaryota; kingdom Metazoa; phylum Chordata; class Actinopteri; order Perciformes; family Sebastidae; genus Sebastiscus; species Sebastiscus albofasciatus. The sequence continues at coordinate 1,252 of CAKAOI010046480.1, read as the reverse complement.
CCGAACGATCATTTGCGTTAATGCATTAAAACAATTTGTGGCATTAAAACGATTTTCCGTTAATACGTTATTATGGCATTAACTTTGACAGCTCCAATAGTGTGAATTATTATAACCTACGTATATAGTAGACTCAAAGTATCCCACAATGCATTGTGAGAAATAGTGTTCTAAAGTGTTTTTTTCATTTTGCCGGTGAGCTCACTATACTGTATAGTCCTCTACATAAAACTGCCTGGATAGTGAGTAGGGGATAGTGAATGATTTCAGACACAGCCCAAGACTCGACAAAGCATCAGTTTATGTTGTGGGAACAAACCATGAGGACAAAATCATTCGCATGCCGCTTTCTTCAAACAGTGATGGATGGATGGATTGCTGGAGACTTCATGATAGCACATTTACAGCAGTGTCATCAAAGATCACTGATAGATTGAAGCCAACTCAACGCTGTCACATTTGCTGTCTCAAAGTGAATGTCAGCGATGCAACCTTGTCTATATTTAGTACAGGAAATTGCATAACTCAATGATAAAAACCACAGTGATGTTTTTCTGAACACTTACTTTACTGTTCATTTCCACAGCAGTTAGAGTTATAGGCTTAGTTTTTGTATGATGATTGCCTTCAAAGTTAAACAGGTTATGACATTTGATTAAATTTCATTTGATTCTCTTTTTTTCTTGCTGCTTAAAACATCTGAGCCCCGTTTATTGAATTTCATCCTCCTATTACTCCTTCTGACTTTAGTTTCCTCCAGCAGTAATATTATGATCGTGGTGGTGGATAGACAATTTTAAAATATATAGCTACACATGTACCATAAATATGCTGTATTTGCATTAATGATTCTACGTATTAACTTTAATCACTTGTGTGCTGACACTAGTGTATCATAATTGGCACTTTCTGTGCGTATTGTGTCATCACAAAGAGCGAATACAACTGTTTTTGTGCGAATGCCCAGAAAGATCATCAGCATTAAGTTTTTATGAGTCAGATACTGCTGATAAAAAACATCATAATCTGGGATCAGATTGCATGGCAGTATGAATATTGGCATAATCAGGGCTGTGATATTGTTGTCATGACCTCGCTATTCAATGCTTTGACCAGTCATATGGTATCTTTCTGCCATTTATCAGTGCACATGGTGCGAAGGTAGGCGAACATCCAATTAAATGGGAGTTATATGTAAATTGTAGCGCAACAACCGATAATTACATGCAGATCCACATTCAAAATACATACG